>OVBA01002677.1:0-32658 GCA_900406435.1 Lepidium aucheri
GGCGGGAAATATTTTTTTTTCCGTAAACTTTTTTTTTCGAAATTCCATAAACAAAAATATTTTGGCGGAAAATTTTTTTTTGGCAGGAAAAGTTTGTAACAATTCTATTGAGGGTATTTTAGTCATTTTTGTATTAATGAGGGGTNAATGAGGGGTATTTTTGAAAAAATAAATGTCAAAGGGCATTTTTGAAAAGGGGTACACTAAAAAAGGCATTTCTCAAAATTTCTCTTTATAAATTAATAATTTTGAGACTTTGAAAATTTATTAACTAATAGAGATATTAATTTATCAATAAATTAATATTATTTTTTATAGAAATATTCATACAAAAATTTACAAAATACTTTATACAACATATAATTTTCTAAAGAAATATTTTGCTCTAAATTATAATTTCTTTTAGAGCTCATATTCTTTTAAAGAAATCGGTTAAACCTTTCATAAAGAATTTTTTTTAAATACCTTGTTGTTTATAAACCACATTTTATGTTAATATTTCAAATTTCTTACTTTTCTGAAAATTATGATTTCATTACTTATACAAACCTACGATTTTCAACATTTAAAACACTTATATATAAAAACCTAATCGTTATGTTTAGAATTTTTTACAACTGTTGAATGTATAACAATAAAGTAACACTACATATTTTTAATATCCTATAAAAATAATTTGAGTTTTACCAAAATTTTAATTTTAAAAAATAATAAATAGCACTAAAGACATATTTCACTAACTTGTCATATATATATAATATTTATAATTATTAGTTTATGATACTATTGAGGCCAAAGTTTTACACAGGAGATTCAAAAATATATATATTTTTTTTTGTCAACAATATTAGGCCACAACTGGCCGGTCCAGTAGCCAAGTTTCTGCATAGTGCAGGCGGTGGGAAATTATAGAATGTTTTGAAATATAAAATATAGTGTTTATTAGTTATCGAGTATTAATTTAAAAGGTTATACCGCACTTTTTAACTTTGGGTTTGATTGTATCTCAACTCTGAATCTAGTTAAACGATGAACGAACAAATATACATATATATATATAGTAAGTCACTACCTAAATAAATATTGGAAACTATTTGATTACCTAATATAAGTGACAAAAAAACAATTCATTACCTAAAAATACGATCCTACACAAATATGTAAAGTGTATCTGTTAGAAAACGTCCATCATCATCAATAATACTCTCAATTGATTCTCGTCTATCAATATATTTTGGTCGGGCTCATATATAAATACATAATAGTTAATGTGTATAGGGTTTAAATGGTAACTGCAAAAATTGTGTTGAATGCGGAATCTGACGGATTTTTTTTATTTTTTATGCGAAATCTTGCGGAATTACTTAAAATCAAATGGTAACAGCTGAATTCCGCCGAATGTGGAATCAAGCGGAATTTTTATTTTTTGAATAATTAGATCGACAAATTCTAATTCATAGTCAAAATTCTAATTCATAGCCAAAATCAAATAAATATATTTCATTAGAATAAATAATATTAAAAAAATAAAATATCATACACACAAATGTATTAGTTATCAACTAATGAAAATTATCCCACAATTATTGTTTAATTCTATTTCGTATCATTTGCACATGAGCTCTATTTGTTGTTCTTTCTTGTTCTTGTAAAAAATTGTTTTTTCATTTTCTCCACTTGTCTCACTATTATCAAACTGATCTCCTGGAATTGCATTACCTTGTGAAGCAGCATCAAAAATAAAACTGGAGTTGAACCAAATTGAAAACTCCAAATAAAATTATATCTAAAAGTATAATTATAACTGAATCCAAAACTGAATCGAAAACTAACCCAAACAAAAACTAAACTGAACCGAAAACTCAAAATACAATTATATATCTAAAATTTATTATTTATATCTAAACTTGTTCCAATATAGTCTATTTTCTTAAACATCCAACTAGTAAAGACATGCAATAGACCTATAAACAATATAATATATGCACATATAATATAGGCACATGCACATCAAAAAAATAAAATGAAAAAAAACAAAAAGAAATTAAATTCCTCACCATTCCTTAACTCTAAATGGTGAATTTTTCAAAAAATATTGAGGAAAACAAAAATTCAGCAGATTCCTCAGAACTCAGCCAACACTATTTAAGGCCATAATCGAAGTCTAAATAAGATTTTTTTTCTCATACAAATATTACCAATAAAAATACACAAATGGAAATCAAATTGAATAAATATTTAGAATACACTAATGTAAAACTGAAATACATGTATACGAAAATATTAGATGCATGTAAGAAACAAAAAGTAAAAATAATATTAAATAATGCAAATTTGGATGCTGAAAAAACAAATAGTAAAAGGAAAAATAAAAATAAAAAATAAAAAGAGAAAGTCAAATAATTCCTTACAATTTCTCAAGAATCTTAACTGATAACAAAAACTGAAATTCAGCTCAATTCCTCAATATTCCTCAAATTCTTTTGTTACCAGTTACATCCATATTAGCTTATATTAGCTCGAATAAGATTTAGAACAGAAACGACTATATGAGAAATTGTGCACTCAAGCCTAAAAATTTGTTCGACGGCAGAGCTCCGGCACCGGAAGAACTTAGTGATTCACTTCTCAAAGATCAGAGAATCGACTCTGCAAAATTTCTTAGCAACTTGTTCCTACAAGTAAGTCACTACAAACATAATGTAGTTATTTTAAGATGTTTTTTTTTTTCCTTCAAACTGAATATATATAACAAATAGTACTACATCGTTTCAACAATACGATGCAACAAAAGATCAGTTTAAAAAAACCAATATGCAGTCCTACTTGCTGATCAAAAGTACCAGATAAAAGACCAAATTTAACATCAAACAAAAGAAAGATAAACTTAAGAGTGCTTACACATAGCAGAAGACATAATTAGGTTAGAATTCTTGTTTTGGGGTCGAGTAGTAGAGACTAGTGCTTAGAAGGAGCGATGAGCTTTGTGTGGAAAGGCCTCTTCAAAATCTGGATATCTCTTGCGCTTGCTTTCTCTGTTCCTGAGCAACTCCAGTTGTTGTTGAGTAGACGATGTAGCCAGGTCCAGCTCAAACCCGTGAGAGAGATTAAAACTATTGTTGGGAGGTTGGACTGTAGTGTGGAGGGTTTGCACCAACGTAGTTATCCTGTCCAGTCGAGTTGTAATGGATTGCTCAATGTTTTGTGTTTGCTGATGTTGGCTAGCTGCATCCTCTTGATCTTCGTTCACTTGAGGCTCAAGGTTTGTCATGGAAACAGAGTTGTCACCTTGTTCACGAGAGCTAGATGGTGTTCGTTAGAGATAATCTGTGAGAGTGGGAATATACATGCATTCCGAAGCCTCGTGAATGAGCTTTTGACAAGTGATGCAAAAATTATTAACCTCCTCATATTGGAAAGCAACATAGAAGCATTATCCATTTTGAACTCTTATCGGCTTGAAGAACTTGAGACGTTCAAACGCATTAATGTTAACCCTTGCTCTTACCAGCTAAGAGTTGTTAACCGAGTGATGTTGGACATCTACCTCCAAGACATCACCTAGCGACCTAGCTATCAGGCGTGCAATTATCGGAGTGACGTAGCGAAGAGGAAGCTCGTTGATTTGGACCCACAAAGATATTGTGGACATAAAGTCCGGCGGAGCATGTGGCCTCCAGCGCTGTAGAACAACCAACTAGCCATTGTAGAGAAGTGGCTGACGTCTAAGGACTGAGATTAAGTCCGTTTCCGAAGAGAAGAGAAACTGAATGAAATGTTTATCAATAATTCTCCCGATGACCGAAGTAGCCATTAGCCATTGTTGTGGAAGTTTTTATCTTTAGTTCTATTATTTTTTAAATATTTTTGTGGCTTTTGGTTAATAGGGCATGACAGAGAAGAAAGTGAAAGAAGACGAGAAGATCACACCGTAAAATATGCCCGTAGTTGAAGATCCGCCAAAAAAGACAATATCTCTAGCAATTAATGGAGATTAAATGCCTAGTAATGGAGACGTCTCCAACAAAAGAGACATCACCGGTTGTGGAGATAGAAACTTCGACTAATTATCAAAAGGTGAAGAATGAAGAAGCAATTCATGAAGACAAAGTAATTGACATTGTGACGGTGAAACATTCAGAAACAGAAGCTAAATAGTATAGGTGGTAAGAGAAGCATTTGCGTTTGCGTTTAAAATTTATGTTTAAATTACGTTGTTCTTCCATAAGAAAACGCAAATGCTTGCTTCATCCTGTCATTTGAAACGTCAAATTTTATATATATAATAAATAAAGAAGATTTACTAAAAATACTCCTTTAGAAATGCGTTTTTTAAAGAATATGATCATTTCTCTCTTCCAATTTGCAAAGAGAATAGTAGGTTTTGAAAATGATACATACCAATAAGGATATTTTTGAAAATCGTCTATAAATAACAATCTCAACCAATCAAAGAGGCTTGAATGCTATTTTTTAAGTTTTGTGTTTTCGATGGCGAAGTGTCTTATCCAGAATTTTTGTTTAGGTTGCGTAATATTAATTGCTCAAATCAAATTAGTTAGTGTTAACTATTAAGGATACGCTTTCCTAAAATAGTATTAATCATAGATTCATAACTATAGAATCTTCCGTGGATAGTTATTATTTTGTCAGCTCTTACAGTTAGGTTATGTTTGTTCTATACACTATAACGCAAACGTTTTTTTTTCTTTTCCCGTCGATGCACTATAACGCAAACGTTAAATTTATTATATGAGTTTAAACAATAGGTTATGTTTGTTATTACAAAGATTCGCTGTAATATTTATTTTTAACGTTAGATTTTCGGCGTTTCAAGAGCAAGGGCTGATATAAATCGATCTATTTGAAATCACCACATGACAGCTTTATGTCGTTCACTCTTCCTTGCAATCCCGATTCGGTCCTAACCGAGATTACCTTACAAAATTAAGTATAGACATACAAATGATGAACAAAGCAAACTGTAATGAATCACTAAAGCTCAAGGGATATGTTCCTAATCACAAACTGTAATGAATGACCTAATCATACTTTCACTCTAAGAAATATAAAGTCAGAATTGTGTCCAAGGAATTTGCCTCATAGTATTGATCAAGACATGGAGCATATTTTGTCTGCAAAACGAACAGATTTATATCAGCTATAAATTTAATCAGCTGCTATGACAAAATGCTTTTTGCGAAAGCATTATTCAATTATAACCATCAGAACAGTTTTTCTGAGAGAGTAGAATTCACACCTTGTACTGTGCCGCTGCAGCAAAGGCGATCATCGTCCGTATATGTTGCTTGGACACCGATCATCCAAGATCCGATGGTGGTATCATCAAACGCATATGTCTTCAACAATCCACTGCATTTTTATATATACCCGTGAAGACAATAAGCTACGATTATGAACAGAGCTGTGTTTGAACTCTTCAAGTGACTAAATGACCAGCCAAATTGTAAAACCTAACCTGTTTATGTTGATATACTGAGCAAGATTCTTGGAGAGTATTATAAGCGAACCAGTTGCATGACGGAAGTACCTGAATAAGAAAAGAAGAAACTGAGCACAAATAACATAGGTCATGAGGGCATCTCTCCCATTTGCTTGTTGTAAACTATGTTGCACTGAAACGGCAATCTTATACCGTCTCCCATACCCGTAATGTTTCCGAGACGGAAACTTGGTGGGAACACGGCTGAGACTTTTAGGTGATGATTTTTTTTTCTTTCTTTTATACCAAATAGAATAAAAAAACTTAAGAGAATAAAGGAAAATTGGATTATAATAGGGTCGAATTAGATTAGAAAAGGGTTTTAATTGGATTAAATTCGATATTATATTTTAAGATTTATAGTGAGATTTATGATTTTGAACTTTCTTATATAGGTGTATTTTATATAAATTTATATATCTATATATAACTTTATATGTTTATATATATATTTATATATTTTTATAGACGTATCTATGCCGTCCCCGTATCTATAAAATTTTAAGTTTTGTCGTTTCCCGTCTCGGTCTCCGATCCAGTATCGGTTTCCGTTTTCGTTTCGGTGCAACATAGGTTGTAAACACCAAACAAAACTCATGTCACTGGCAGACCATCAGCTAAATACTATATGACATTTAATGTCAGTAACAACATAAACCGGAAGACCTCTGAGTTATATACCACTTACGATTTGTCGTCCCCAAATTTCCACCACTCAGGCTCATACCACTGACTTCCCCTGAACACCAAGAAAAAACCATGGAATATGAAAATGAGACCGTGTTCCATGCAACTTTTGGGAAATTTCGCAGTTTGCAAGACTAAATTATGTGAAATGAAGATAATTGAGTATATACAAACTTTTCGGTAACTACATCTCCAGACTTCATGCACCCGATATAAAAACCATCTTGACCACGACGGCTATCAAGGAGCTTAATCAACCCCTCTGTTAGATCGAAAACATTTGTCACACGAAGATATTGTTGACACCTTCATTGGACCAAATATAGCTTTTCGAGACAAAGGCATAAAGTGTAAGTATTACCAAGATCTAAGTCAATGTCATCATCAACTTTGATATAAAACTCTGCATCCCAATTCTGAACAGCAATACTGTAGAAGGACTTCACTTTCTTGGGTAACTCTTCTTGGGCTTCCTCGTGATTCTCCTAATTATCCATCATATTTTAAGAGAAAAAGTAGATTGGAAGCCAAATCAGTGAGCAGAAGAAAAGCAGACATTGAAAAGAAGCAAAAGAGTTATTTGTCCTTACAAGAATCAAAAAATCTTTAGTTGCACGATTTTCTTCGTCAATTTTCCGATCAAGGCTATCACCTCGGTTAGCACTGAAAATTTATAAAGTATTAACATGAGTACTATCGCCAATATGATAAGACAAAGAGTGAAAACGTTTCAACAGTAAAAATCTAAAGAAATGAAGACTAAAGTGAGTAGGAAAACCTCCGACCAATCACAAAGCGTATGACAACTCCTCTTTCCTCAAGCTTTTTCAGGGCATCATCTAAAGAGAAGAAAAATATCTACTTTTGAACCACATCTTTATAATAAATCATTGTTGGATGACGAGCAAAGCAGTTGATGATTCTACCTCGTGGCATCCAAGAGCCTCTATATTTATTACGCCTCAAGTGACTCCCAAAGCCTGTGTACACTCCAATAACAGCAAGCATCTTCTTCCCTGAAGAAGGAACACTTTTCTGGCTATTAAGGTAGCCTTGATTCTTTGCCTGTGCCAACTCCATTTCAGTTTCAACAATTTTCCTCTCGAGATCTCTATTAAAAGTTGATAGTGTTTGTTAGTACAAGCATAACAGACAATAATCCTATTCAAGAGAAAAAAAAATCAGCTTACTTGCATCCCAGGACCATCAGTTTGTCTTCCACCGTAAGAACCTTAGGCCTCTATATTCCACAAGAAGATGGTCACATCACAATTCATTTAGTGGCGTGAATGACGTTTACAATGGAAACTTGTATCATTAAGAGAGGAAAACGCAAGACCAAACCTGATCATAATTCTTCTTAAGCACAGTATTAAGTGCTGTTCTGTACTGCGCATCTTGCCATAACCTAACCAGCAACCATAAGATAGAAACACCGTAATAGAGATCAGATTCAACTTTTACATCTACGTTATCTAAATCTAAGAATCCAACATCTGAGAGATCTATCGACAACTATGAAAACAGTGTATTATCACGATCACAATCCTCACAAAAATTAAAAATTCGATCCCAGGATGCATTCATAAGAACAAATCTAGAATCAATGAAATTTGATTACTCCAGGTAAAATAAAACTCAATCAAAAATAGATTAAAAAAACAAAAAGCGACGTACCGGCCAGCGACGTAGAGCCAAGCTAGGCAAGAGAAGAAGGCCATGATAAGAGAAGGTTTAGAGGTGTTCTGAGACTTTGAAGACCTACTTCGCCGGTCTGATTTCGCCGAGACCGTCGTCGGTAAGCTCTCCATCTCAAATCTCAATCCACGGCGAGAGGGAGAGAGATCGGAGGCAGAGAGACAATACCAGATTCAAAATCGATAAAGTAAAGAAAGAAAACAAATAACCAATAGAAGATAATGAAATTTTGGATATGTTCCCTTATTCGAATGAAGTCTTCGTATATATATGAACAAAAAAATGGCTTAGTTGCGAAGAGAACCGTTTTTCTTGTGTTGGTCGGAGATCTGTTATTCCGACACGATTCTGAATTCAGGTGACAAGACAATACTTTCAAAACACTCTGATTCACTCAGAAGTTACGATACTGGACCGCTGCTCTTTAATACTACTATCGTTATGTCATTCGTCACACCAGAAGTATGGAAAAAGTGAGAAAATTTTATGATTTGAATACATAAATTCGTGTATCTTACAAAAATAAATAATAGAGAGCAAAACGTTCAATTCATGACTAAAAACCCCAAAAAAAACAAAGCACACTTATGGTCAGTTAGAGAGTCTGCGCAATAACAGTCTCTATACTAATCAACCTTGTAAACCCAATGTTAGATTGCTTAAATAATTTGCCGGCCGATGTTTAAGAACCTTATCCTGGAAATATTTTACCGGTACAAGTGAAAAGCCCTGTGTCATGGACTATTAGTTAACGTCAAGGAGATCTTAGCGGCTAGCAGGCAACAAGCTAGT
Organism: Lepidium aucheri; assembly: GCA_900406435.1. Taxonomy (NCBI): domain Eukaryota; kingdom Viridiplantae; phylum Streptophyta; class Magnoliopsida; order Brassicales; family Brassicaceae; genus Lepidium; species Lepidium aucheri. The sequence goes on from OVBA01002677.1 coordinate 8,681, forward strand.
GAGCGAAGGCACTCCTTGGTTTCTCAGCTCCTCTTGTGTTCTCTTCAGTTCGTCTTGATCTGTTTATCACATAATTCTCAGCAAACCATAATCTAAGTTGCTATGTTTCAGTTCAGTAGTAGTTTGAAGATTTCTAAGAGACATAGTGAAAAGAGATTGTCCATAGTTTATACAAGTTATATCCTCAGCAGATTAGGTCCACAGTGAACTGCTTAGGTTAGAGAGCAAGATCCACACCTCGGTTTAATGTTGAACATTATTTATACATGGATACAAGTGAAGGGTTTAAAGAAGTGTACCTATGTTTTCCATCAACTTTGGCATTAAGAACACGACAACGACCATGAATCCCACCATCATACCCATTGGACTTTTCACAATTGACATTACATTGAAAGGTTCTCGCAGCTGAAAGTAGTACAAGATCGATCATATAACAGGAGACTATAACAAATACGATAAAAAAAGAGATGCAGTATGAAGTATGCACCTCATAGTATTGTTCTGCACGCAGTGGCTCCAAAACCAGCTCAGTAAGACTCCTCCGGGTTTCTGTTAGTGTTGCTTGAACCTTGCCACGATGTCGAGCACTAACATCAACTCTCACCTAATTCAAAATCATTGACGTTCTTAATAAACAATGTAGTTCACGAAATCATAGAATTTTGCAATGAAAACAAATCTTACAGGAGAGAAGAAGTAGCCAAGCGCATAAACTTCAATCAAATGAGTCCCAGCTGGCACTTTGTGGCTTTGAAATTAAGAGTAAAGGAAAACAAAGATTAACAGTACTGAATTACTGATACTATACAATAAAGCATCAAGTTTTCTTAATTCATATCTAGCTATATTTACATTAAAAGCTACAGATTGACTGGTATGAAAGATGTGTACGAAACCAATTAGCAGCTCACAAATAAATAACCTACGTGGAAAAAATGAATATACTAAAGAATATATTATTTTGAAGAAGGAACAAAAGCATACAATGTAAAGTATCCATCCGGCCTGAGGAAAGTAACATTCTGTCCACCATTGAGTATAACCTTGATATTTGAGAATTTTGCTGCATGACCAATCACGGTGCCTGCCATAATAACATCTAAATTACTTTGCACAAGAGTAATGAGTGCAGCTAACACTTAATGAAAACGAGATGGAATGAAGCACTCATGAAATGAATGACAGAAACTCTACTTTGTCCAAACACAATACTCAAAATATCAAAGCATATTGCCCACAATTTTTAAGCAGGCAAAAACAATGATGAAAGAGACCATAAATTTTCTAAAGCCTTAATATAAAATTGCTTTTATTCTTGAGCAAACACAACTTAAAGAGATAACATACTACATAACAAGTTCCTAGTTCCTACATTGAAAAATTAGCCAATGGAATTGTAAGTTAAAGAAGGAAAGATACATACAAAAGTTACTTATATGTACCCTAGAATTTTACTTGCTGGAAACTATACAAGCCACGAATACACATCAATATCATAGACATACTGCAGTGGAAGCTGCATAACAGCGGTCAAGCTACAGCTACTAGCTATTGACACACGGATTTACTAATGGGAATAGTTCTAGATAGCTGGATTCTTCACTCGTACAATGCCATGAAACGGAGGTTTCAGATAATCAGATAATTGACAAGACAGACCCAAAACATAGTAGTTATCTTAAACCGAGCTCTCGAGATAAAACTACTAAGGCAAAGAAAGACAAGGAAAAAGGCTGAAACCTACTTGCTGGAATCTTAACTCTACCCGTGATCGTGTAACTATCCTCAGACCTGCAAAAATCACATAAAAAGATAAAAATTATCAAACACTGAAATTCACTGAAGCACAAATAGATAAAATTCTTTAATATCTATGGAAGTCTAAACTAAAGAAGTAAATTTCCCAAGCAAATACATCAAACTGAAATAAAAATTTCACAAATTATTCAATCCCAAAACTCGAAGATAGAGATATAACGATCGATGTAACACGCACACAAGAAAACCTACAATTGAACGAAATCAAAGCTATATAAAATCAGCTGTAACACAAGAAAAATTTAGAAAATTTGTCGAGATGGAGGATAAACGATTAATTCATTACCCAGATGAGATCGGGAGAGTGGAAGCAAAGAATAAGAGAGAAATCTGGAAGAAGAGCAAAGCAAGCAGAGAAGTGGATCTGAGAATCAACGCCATGGTCGTCGTCTGCAAATCGTCGAAATCCAGACGACGAGTTTATAATTTCGTTGGTTGGATTTAGAAGAGGAGAGGCAAAGAACATAATAAAAAGTAACCTTCGGGTTCAGCGAGAAGGTTCGCCAACGTCAAACGTGGCCGTTATCAATTAAAAAAGGTGATCGCTCTACTTCTACCAAAACTTTGAGAATGTACTTAAACACTAATAAGAGGCTTGTTAATTATACACATAATTAATATTAAAACTTTAATACTATACGACTATTACATAGTATCAGAAACACTCGAAGTTTGCTCTTTTTCTTAATTGCACATAAAACTAAAGTTAAAAATCTACTTTCACTTTCAAACTACATACATAGCATCAAAAACATTCAAAAGATCAAGATAGTTTTTGTTAATAGAGTCATTTATGGATCGAGTTTTTTGGAATTTACGGCTCCATTGATTTTAAGACTCATCCGAGTATTTTAATTTTAGATCGGGTTCAGTTCGCGTATAAATCATGTACGAATTAAGTATTTCTATTTATTTTCATAAAAAATTCAAAATTAAAAATTAGGTAGTATAGGGCTTTTATAATCCCCATTGAGAATTCTTCCGCACACCGAACTTCCAGTCAACACCTACAGTGGCAAAGCCCTCAAGGTTTTCCTCATTAGACTCCATCACAAAAGGCCTCATACTAATTGGAGAATTCATTGACTTATATATTAGACACTCCTTGTCTAAACTTTCGATGTGGGACTTGGATTGATATCCCAACAGGTAGAATTAGATTTTTAATTTAATTTTATGTGCAATTAAAAAGAAAAATTCTGGATATTCATGTAAATTAGAAATCTAATTTTAATTTTGTGTGTAATTAATAAAAGACTCAATTTTTATGTATATTAATAGTTATACCAAAAGTTTTGTAGTGGAATTAGGTCTGACATCGCGTTAAAACTGCAAACAGTATTTAATGTTGACTTATTTTAATTATGTTATATTACCTAGGGTTTTTTAACGTATGAGAAGAGGAGAGAATTAGGGTTTTAAAGCCATGGAAAAACATCTTGAGCATGTCTCCAAAAAACGAAAAAGACAATCTTCTTCGAAATCAGTGAAGAACTTAAAGCAGATTCCAGTTGATATCATCTTTGACATATTCTCAAAATTTCCTTGGAAACTTATAGCGAGGTTCCTTTGCGTATCAAAGCATTGGAATTCTGTTCTCAGGAGTTCAGATTTTACAGATCTGTTTCTGAAAGTGTCTTCTTCTCGTCCTCGTCTCCTTTTCACTTTCAAAGTTAAGGATCACCGACACTTCTACTCTGTACCTCAACCTCTGAATCCAGACAACAACAACAACTCATCTCCTTTAGTTATTGATTACCACATAAGTTTCTTTTTTACAGAATTTTCCTTTTTTCTCAATGGTTCTGTCAATGGATGGTTGTGCACTGAAAAGGTAAAGATTGAAAGTGGATTTAAGAATTCAAAGTTGATGATCTATAATCCTACCTCAAGACAATCCATATCAATTCCCATAATGAAAGGTCGATTGAGAGATGCTGCAAGAACTGTTTTGGGGTATGATCCAATCAACAAACAATACAAAGTATTGTGTATGTCAATCAGAAATAAGCTAGTTATTGGTCATGAAGTTCTGACATTAGGAACAGGAAAACCAGCTTGGAGAATAATTGAATGTTCCTTACCACAATACTGTCCTTATTTTCCTATATGCATCAATGGAGTTGTGTATTATTTAGGTAAACAAGGTAAGGAAGAAACTTTCGTGATTTGCTTTGATGTTAGGTCAGAGAAATTCAAATTCATTGAAAGCAAAGTAAAGAAGTTCTCAATGTTGGTAAACTACAAGGGAAAATTAGCTATACTTCCTTATGTCCGTAACTTCAATGGAAAAGTTAGACGTATTAAGTTATTTGTTCTCAATGATGTTGACAAGAACGAATGGTCACAACATATCTATGATTTCCCATCTTCATGGAAGGATTTAGTTGAGGATATGAAAGCATATTTTGTTGGGGTGTCTAGTAATGGTGAATTTGTGTTCTCTACAGGATATGATCCTTTGTACATATTCTTCTATGATGTAGAGAAGAATACTATTGCAAGATTTAGGATCCAAGGAATGGAAACAATTAAGGGGCAAATGATTCCAACTTTTATAGACCATGTAGAGAATGTAGAGCTTATGTGTGAGTGCTCAGGGTCTCATAACACTTTGAAGTCAGCTACAAATTGCTTGTTCTTTAATTATTTTCTCCTTAACTAAGAGGAAAGCTTAAGGTACTAATTAGTCTTTCTCCTTGAATACTTTGGATAGAATCAAGATATCATAACTAGTATCTATTGCTATGATCGCTATTCATTAATGATTGGGTTATTTGTTACTGTTGTGATGTATGATTTCAGGAGAAGGCCATGGAATAGAGTGAGCATAATCTTAGAAACACTTTCAGCTTTGATGTCCTTATGTTTTAATTAGACCTAATCAAGCAACGTGGGATGCTTCTCCGATCAGATTCATGTCTTCTCTTTTATGTGTTTCTATGGAAAGCTCTAGCTACCTTGTGCCTTTTGTTTTATGCTATATCATCTTCTTTCTAATTGGTACAAATAGATCTCTACAACATGAAAAATCCTTATACGAGTCCTCGTTTAATCACTTTCTGTCTCTAAAAATCATATATACAGAACTCATTTTTGTTTCATATTCAATCTTTTAATTAGAATCATCATTTTAGTTCACTTCCAAAGAAAGTTTCTCTTCTCGACCGCAACACAAAGGCGAGTGAATACAGGAATTATAAGGATTTGTAAAATTATAATTCCTGAATTCCGGAGTATAATTTTAAGCTTATGTAACAACTGAGGTGTTTTACTAGAAACCTTGGTTATATATATAGTTGGGATTGAAAAAAAAACATTGGTAAATCACATTTTTTCTTTCATTCACATAAACAGGGGAAGGCCTTTTTGCCTTTCAATTTAACCAAGAATCAATGATACAATTTTCTAAAAACACACACAAAAGAATCATTGACAAGCTCTGCTACAAACCAAGCTTCATTGAGAACAAGTCCGATATGTTAGCTATTACGAATCCAGCAAACACCTGAAAAAAAAAAAGACCAAACGAAAACTCTTGAGTAGCAAGAAACTTCATATTATCTGGTATAGAATCTGAGTTTTTAGTTACCTGAGTAGAGCCAAGAATGTAAATGGCAGAATAATGACGGCCATGGATCATCATGTCAGCAACCATCGCAAGCGGAATGGTCAGAGACATGCCCAGTGTAGCTACTAACGGAGTCGTCCACACTACGGAAAGTGCCCTTTGGTTGCAAGTGAAAACAGCCAAGTTATTTTCATAACATTTAAATACCTCTTTCAAGGAGCTAGCCAAGCAATAAGTTAGAGACATGTAACTATCAAATTTACCACCTACAATCATTGAAACATACCATAGATAGTCAGAGAGGACACTTCCAATGAAACCGTTGGCTAAGACAACTTCATCAAGTCTTGCAGAGTGTGGTATGGTAAACTTGGGTTCGATGCCTAATGCTGTCAATGGCCACACTGAAACAAACAAAAAAACACAAACTTTAGAATTTGATAACAACAAATTATGTCTCATGTTATGTTTCCTTGAAGATATTAGTATACCAAGCCACCAGAGAGCAACAAGTGTGAACAATCCAATGTAGCCAAACAGCTTTTGCACATCAGCTCCTTCTCCTTCTTCACCGGCGAACTTTTTTAGAAGCACTGTCATGTCAATAGCAGGAGGGTTACAGGACATATTGTAATTTACTTCAACAAATTAAATTCTTAAACCAGTACAGGATCAAATAAAAGAAATAAGCTCTAACCTGTAAATAGACCATAAGACACTGCAGAGAGAAGTCCAAAGAGATCTCCTACAAGGGACCGTTGTCCGTTGCTAAACACAAATATCAACTGTACGTTACAAGAATATGGTTGATGAATTTGGAAAACTCATGTAATGAAGACTTCTATGAGATTGAGACTGTTCCAACACAGAGAAGCTAATATAAAAAACTTAGTAATATGTAACTAAGAAGCTGAACCTACCAGATGACAGAAACTTAAGCTATCAGTTTAGAACGCAATTCAGTTTGACTTTCAATATACATAGAAAGCTTTCAAATTCCAGGAGAAAATGACTAAAAAGAAGAAGGGAACGAATTAGCGTGAGTAGAACTTAGAATCTTACAGTGATGAACTTAATTGTGACTCATCAGCAGCCCAAGTTTTCCCAAGCGTTGTCATGACCACACCGGCCATGCTGACAAATACAGCAACTACTTTTGACAGGTTCAAAGAATCTTGGCCCAAAAATGCACCAATGAAAAGAGTAAATAGTCCTGAGGTTGAAGACAATACAGTTGTGCTTGCCACACTTGTACGTGCAAGAGCAGCATTGGAAAGATACTGTATCATCAAAAATAGCAAAAATATATCAGGTCCAAGAGTTATTAGAGCACTCTCAATCATAGGTTTTACTGAAAGCAAAGCCAAGCAAGTCAAAAGAACAGTCCACACATCAAGTCAAAGAAAATACACCTCTGTTACAAACCAAATTGGTGCGAGGTAAAGCCCGTACATTGCAATCTGCTTTTTCGTGATCTCTTTCCCATGTTTCAGAGTCTGCACTTCTTCATTACCTTTACCAATTAACGGTCTCACATCTTCATCATGGGATGAAAGATGTTCCTCACTATCTTTCTTAGTTATAGTCCCTTGAAGTCCCATTTCAATGATTTTATGCCTCAAAGAAGAGCCAACCTCAATCGAGGACTCATCTCCGAGAACTTTATCGTTTTTCGAAGATCCTCGCTGTAAATGTCGACAAAGCCAATCTTTGAGGAATGCTACGGGGAGGTAAATTACCATAAGAGAAGCTCCAAGATATGTGACTGCAAATGGCTGTTTATAGGCTGTAAAGATATCCTGGTCAAGGGAAGTCAACCAATCAAAAAAAAAAAAAAATCCAAATTCGACTCAGCTACATATAGAGATCTGATTACATCTCCCATTCAATTCATCAATTCTCAATACAGGATCAAACTCGAACCACTAAAGACGATTGAAATAAGACTCTACGCGAATTTGATCCAAAAATTGAGCATATCAAACATACAAAGCCTCAAAAAAAACAAAGAGGAAAGCGCAAAGAATCAAAATTTTAAACGATAAAGGAAGGATTTTTAAGAGTCAAAACCTGAGTAACTTCTGCAGAGGTGACCCATATGACAACAACAGTGAGAATCAAGAACAAACCAGCTTTATACTTCAAATCCATCAGAAAAAACTCTAAATTGAAACTAGAAATCAAGATCCAGGTCTATGACCGATCAATCCACAGAGATCTGCCTAAGTAAAATTGACTTCAAAATTGGTTATTGTGATAAGAAGAAGTTTGGAGGGAGGTTTCAATTAGATGAGGCCAAGGACGTGATTAGAAGAAGGCGGTGGAGTGAAGAAGAGAAAAAGGGGTAATAGAGAAAGTACGAGAAGATTGACCATAATCTCAGAAAATTATAAACGGAGGAGCAACCGCGAAGAAATGAAGGGGACGTAGAGACAAAGGCGTTAGAGAAGGAAAAAGAAACATATTTAATGTTAGGACAAAACGCATTTATTTTCTTTTATTTTTGTGTAAGAAAAAAATATTCACCTTTTCTTACAAATAATATTTATTTTCTGATTACTTTAACGGGAATGTTGAAGAATTTTTGGCGGCGTCATCTAGTTTTTTTTTTTTTTTTTTTCCAATGATTATAAAATCGTTAAACCTACTTCTGTGCTACAAAGATATACATGTTCAAAATTATAGACACAAAATGTGTAATTTTTATTTTATTTTGGCTTTGACTTTTTGGAGTAGTTTTTAGTTTTTGCTTTTACAAAAACCAATTTTTGATTAATCAAGTTTTTGTAAAAATAGTTACCCTAAAAGTTAAGAAAACTAGTTTTTAAGAGTTTATACTAATTTCTAAACAAAAACAAAAAACCAGATTTTATTGGTTTTTCCAAAATTTGATCAAATGTTTCTCTCTCTCTTTTTTATTTTTTTTATTTAGGTAACTAATATATATAAAAGTGTACTAAATAATTGGTAGACATTAGACTTGTCAACATTATCAAATTTTAAAAAAAATCTTTTTATGCCTAAACACAAAATTAATAATATTTTTTTAAAAAAATCATATTTATTTATTTTAAATAGTATATTAGCTATTGTAAATTTTGAATTTACAATTCCTAAAAATTATGTTTTAAATATCATAAACAATTTTAAAAATTGTGATTTAAATATTGTAAATTTTGATTTTATTACTCTAATATAATTATGCTTTAAAGTTTAAAAAATCTGATTATATTATTTTAAAAATAGTGATTTATACCTATATATTTATTTTTAAACATGATTTTATGTTATAGTTGTGCATTAAATATTCTGCAATAAATTTATATATACTTTTTTGCATTCTTTATGAACCCTTTTAATGTTTTTTTATTATTTTTAGTTATTTATATATATAATTTTAGAACAAAACAATCATAAAAATAATTTTAAAACAGAAAAACGAAAAGAAAATATTTTTAAAAATAAAAGTAAAAACTAAAAACTATAAAAAATGTCATTCATGCTTTTGAAAAACTAAAGTTACCCCAAAAACCAAAAACCAAAAATCAAAAATCAAAAACCAAAAACCAAAAACTAAAAATCAAAAACCAAAAAGTAAAAACCAAATACCAGAAACTACATCACCATTCATAGCCTTTATTTTTCCTTCTTTGTAATTTTTATTTTCATTTGTCTATTTTCTTATATATTCTAGAAATAGATAATGAGGAGATAAATAACTCAAAAACTGAAAACAGACAGAGGCAGACAGATGGAAATGAATGTTTTTTTATATAAAAAAAAAACAAACAAAACAAAAAAACAAAGAATGTTAGTTGGTACTTAGGTGGCATGTCAAGTTGGTGAGTAAGGTGTGTTTGGTCTTAATGACTGACACCTATATTCAGATCTATGTTTCTAACTTCACCTATGAGAAAGAGAGACTTGTTATAACTTCAAACGATCTAAAGATCTGTGATTTTGGGAAGTGATTTGGTTTAAGGACATTTTTTTATTCTCAACAAAGGAAGTCACATAAACAAAGAACATTTATGAATCCAAAACTTGTATGAAAACATCGTTCAATACAAAGAGGTTCACGTTAGTCACTGTGATTGTATATACTTTGTATAGAACATGATGACAACAAAAATTCACATAGCTTGCAAAGCAATGAGGTTTCACATTGCTATATAAATAAGAAGACTTTCATATGAGTTGAATTATGAACCACATGGAGAAAAGCTCGAGGAAATAGAAGGTTTAAATCAGAGGAGGAGACAAAAACCATGGGAAATACAGAACCGAGAATCCTTATGCAATTACTTATATGCAAGATGGTAGCAATGGTCCATGGCAGAGAAAGGCCACAGCGACGTATATGATCACCAGTAGCAGTAGTATTAAGAGGACCCTGCAAGATATACAAACACAGTTAGGAACAATTTTTGATTCATCACAGAGTGAGATAATTTATCACTGGAGATGTTATTTGATACTTGGCATCACAAATGCGGAACTGGGGGTGATTAAGCACTTCACTTGCCATTGTTTAATGTGTTCTTAGATCAAAACATGTTTTATCATTGCAATCTAAATAACCAACAAAAATCTTGGCAAGGTTTTACGAAACATACGTGAGCTTGCAATTTCTCCACCACACATTGCTTCTGAAACGACGAGCTTGCTTCCTGAAACGGAATGTATTTCCTTGCATATTGGCGGTTTTATCAACAAGAAGCTCAAGGCGTTCACCTCTATCTAGAACTTTGTCAATGTTCTCTATCATGACTCCCCGCACCTGTCCAAAACACGAAAGAAGAAGAGTCCAGGATGTATATCAGCATAAAGCCAAGGATTCAGAACCAAGTCTTTACAAATCAGAGAATTTCAGACCTGATTCATTTCACCCTTAATCCGGTTAATCCTATCGGCATTAGGATCATTAGAGTAATACTCAATCTGCTGACTCAGAACTCTTGAGAATTCCTCATTCATTGCATAAGCTTGTGCTGTATGAACAGCTCTACCATAACTCCGTACGAACCTCTGGTGAATATCCTCCAGAAAGGCAAAAGGAATTCGCCCTGATCAGTTACATATAGAAAAGTTGAAGTAAGAAGACATTCACATGATCACATCTCTAAAGCACAGCTTCTCAGATATGATTGTGTTGATGTTGTGTCCATAAAGTATGAACTACTAAAAAGATCGAATTCATTAGCATATATCACGAAATAAGAATTTAGATTAAAAGGTTTCCAAATCAATATCAGAACGATCATTCTCATAACATTAGCCTAACTTCACACCATAATAAAGGATTAAGCTTTTGAACACCACTGTAACCAAAGATCAAAACTACCTAAACATTGTCCAGAGATCAAAACCTCCAAAATAAACATCAGAACGATCATTCACAGAACTTTCTCAACTTCACACCCAAAAGGAAAAAAGAATTAGACTCTTTTTTTTTTTTTTTTTTAAAGTTATTNTTTAAAGTTACTATCATCAAAGATCGAAAATTCACCCATAAAACCAGCTGAAGATTTGGGAAATAGTGATTTCAGAACAAATCGAATAGAAAGGGGAAAGAGTAAATCAAATTAAGGACGTACTTCCGGCTGTTTCTTCAGCCATACAGAGAACAGTGAGACCATCGGTGCGTTTAACATGAAAAACATAGCGATCCTGAGAGTAGGAGACGTTGCTGTCGTTATTACCAGGAACCTTCTCAAGGATCTGTTTGGCGATCGTGCTCGCATTCGTAGACGTCGCGGTGAACTCCGAAAGCACCACCGTCCCACGCGCAACTAGTGCGTACAGAATCGCCATCTCTGTCGCTTCTCAGCCGAATCAAACGAGACTCGACGGTAAAACGCGTGTAAGGTCAACGAAGAAGGTTTCCCGCGGAAACCGAATCGCTGGATCAATCAGAGAAGAGAGAAGCAATAAGCTTTTCAGCTTTTCGCAATATAATAATATCTCTCCTCTTTCTTCTTTCCTCTTGGAGTTTAGCTGGATCTCGAGACCTTTTAGCCTCTGGCAGATTTAAATATTTAATTTCTGATTGCTACATTCCTTAAGATTTTTATACTTTCTAGAGCAAACCGGTTCAACCCAAACCGGTTTTGGAGATCAATTTTTTAATGGGTCCATTTCCTTTCAGTTTGTTATATTTTGGGTCCAATGGGCCTGAGCCCAACCAAAAAAGCCCATAAAATAGAGAGCTTGTCCCAACTCAAAACCAAAACGTGGTTCACGAGTCACACAAACCAAACCGAATTCTCACGGGAAGAAGGTGGGGGACGGAAATATACATATATATATACACGGTAAGATTCGCGCCTCCGTCAAATTCTGAGCTTTTCCGTTACAATAGACGACACCGCCGTTTATCGCCGTGGTCCGTGGTAATTCAACCCAGAAGAAGAGAAGACTCTGAGAGACGCCATCTGGTCATTTTGGCTTCATCTGTGTCCTCTCTCTCCCCTCGATCTGACGATCCTTGTAAAACCCTACGCTTGCTTACTCTCTTTGATCATTTTTTGCTCAGATTTTATGTGGAATTGCGTGATATGTGTTCTCTCGATCGAGAAATTAGTGCTTGATCGTGCCTCTTATTGATTCTGATCGGATTATCAGATTCGGATTCCGGAGAGCTGGAGAGAGAGAAGAGAGATAGGTAGAGTTTGGTGGAGATGATGCAGAGACGGAGTCCACCGAAGCATAGGCATGATGGAACGTCGCCGCTTCCATTGGGGATGGATTGGAGTCCTCCGCCGCGCAAATGGGTTAGTGCTTATGTTGCCAGAATTTGAACTTTAGACCCGTAGATTTGATATGTATATTTTGGAGTGTCGTGCTCGAATTCTGCTGTTACTGCAGCTTGATTTATCATATATGTATGCTCTTCATTGTTCTGTATTCTTTTTGGGACTTGAGAGAAATGTGGATGTCTTTGCTTTGATTCCCAATGGTGAAACTCACCACTAAACGCATTAGTATTCCCTCTCCTGATTAATGTGTCATGCCTAACAGTTAGCTGAAGCTACTTTTTACAGTTGATGAATTCTCTTACATCCTCACCTCCCGCAAGAAAATGATTAATCGAATTGTTAGGTTGAATGTCAGGGGTAGTTAAATCTTTGTTTATGCACTTTGGATAGCTGCAGATTGAGATGTATTCCTTAAATGCATCAGTATATACACAGTTGGAGAGTAAGTGACGCATTGAGATTTTCACCTTCTTTTCTGCAGAATGGTAGAGATACTGTTTGGCCTCATGACCCTCGAACCGGGTGGAGTTATTGTGTTACAATACCCTCATGGGTTGTCCTTCCAAAGTCAAGAAATTCAGACCCTGTAGTGGTAATTTCAATATATATAATTCTTTATCTTCATCTTCTCGTAGCAAATTGTGCTGAAGTGGTTGTGTAGACCATATCTTAAACGTCTGTTGATATTTGAAAAGATGAAAAATGATACACTAATTTCTTGTTCTACCTGAATTATCTACTCGAATATGCCCCTTTTTGCAGCTGGAAAGTTTCAGTGTTGCGAATATCTGAAATTATTCCAACATTAAGTTGAATTCACTTACGTACATAACATTTTAGAGGAACAGTTTTACAGGGTTCAGATAAGTGTGCAATCCCCTGAAGGTGTTACCACAATGCGAGGAGTATTGAGAAGATTTAATGATTTTTTAAAACTATTAAGCGATGTAAGAATTTGTTCCCCTCTGCATCACCTTATCAAACTCTCCACTTTTCGCTTCTCAACAATATTATTTTAACGTGAATGGGTTTGACCTCAAATGAACATTCATGATTTCCTTTCAGCTTAAAAGGATGTTTCCCAGAAAAGCTTTTCCATCAGCTCCCCCTAAAGGGCTGTTGCGTATGAAAAGCAGAGCGGTGTTAGAAGAGGTATGCAGTTTTTTTTATTTTGGGGCTTAACTGAATAACGTCACCTATGTAACAGCCATTACTCTCATTTTCCTCTCTTTTTTGTCCTATTTGCCCCATTTCTTAATTTCCTTTCTCTAAACGTCGTCCAACAAAGGTTAAAAAATGAACAACATGTAGATATGTGTATATTAGGAAAGCCATGTATGCTACAACAATGTTACACGTATTCGTGCAAACAACCTGTTTCACAAGCTGTGATCTTTTTGCAGAGAAGGTGCTCTCTTGAGGAGTGGATAACGAAACTATTGTCTGATATAGAATTGGCAAGATGTGTCGTAGTTGCATCCTTTCTTGAACTAGAAGCTGCTGCTAGGTCTGGTATGTGCTATGACATTAAGCTATGTATTGCTAAATGCTGTTATGTGTCATTAGAGTCTAATGCGATGTTGCTTTTCAGCATGCCAAGATGTAGATCAGAATGCTTCCGATGCCAATAATGATAGAAATAGCACAAGTTCGTCACCTATGGTCCATCCAAGTTTGAGCTTGTTTCAGGCTGGTGGCAGTTCTTCTCTGACATCCGACTATGGCAGTGACACTGCGTATGAAACATCTGAGCTTGGATCACCAAGTTTAGGACAGGATGATATTTCTGAAATTGGTACCGAAGATTTAACTCTGGACGAAGATTTAACAAATCCAATAGAGAAGCTCGTTAACTTTAGCATGTCCAACATAGACGAGGGACTTTCAATGAGCCAAACTATTCTAGAACAACTTGAAGACTTTCCCAAACATAAAGTCCGCTCAAGATATGACAATCATATCCTAGGGAAGGATGTGTATAATGGAAATGCTTCTAAAGGTGTATTTCTTGCTAACAATGGCTCACAATGTCTCTCTGAACCAGAATTATTTACTCACTCACTAAGGCATGATAGAAAACTTTCCGTTGAGACTTCTGACGGTTTTGCTCTACATACCGGTGAAACATCAACATCTGGTATCCTAAGTTCAAGCAGTGATAGCCACCTGGATCTGCATCGAGTTTCTGGTGTATCGCTTGAAACTGGGCTTGGTGGTAACCCGGAGAGGCAGTGTAGTGCACAAATAGTTCTTCCACTGGACCTGCGGAATAAATTGAACAGGATTCTGTTAGCCACGAATGATAGACTTGTCAATGCAAAAACAGATATGGAGGATCTTATAGCAAGACTAAATCAAGAGATAGCGGTGAAGGATTACCTCAACAAAAAGGTACAATAAACAAAAAAAAAGTAGCAATGAATTGATTTTTTTTTTTCATTATTTGGGTTTCTAAACACCCGTATTTTGTTCTTTTATCTTTGGAGCGAATGATAATCTTGTAATATTATTTTCACTGCTCAGGTTACTGATCTGGAAGGGGAACTTGAAACTACTAAGCAGAGAAGCAAAGAGAATTTGGAGCAAGCTATTTTGACTGAGAGAGAAAGATGTAATCAGATGCAGTGGGATATGGAGGAACTAAGACAAAAGTCTTACGAGATGGAAATGAAGTTAAAATTGAGAGAGGTATGATTGAAACAATCCGTGTCTATAAACATTTTTGTTACTAAACTGATTCGCATGGATGTACACTGTTTCCTGTTACTAAAGAAACATGTTGATGCCAAATAATTAAAATAGGATGGGAGCTCACATGCACAGCTCACTGAACTGTCAACTATTTCTGAGAAACATGTTTTATCGAAGGAGTTGGATGCCAGAAAACAACAACTAGAGGACCTCTCTAAGCGATATGAAGAATTAGAGGCAAAATCAAAAGCCGATATTAAAGTTCTTGTCAAAGAGGTCAAATCTCTGAGGCGTTCTCATGTGGAACTAGAAAAAGAGCTGGCTCAATCTTTAGCAGATAGAACTGAATCCGAGGTAATTTCTGCCTGCTAGAGTATTTATTAATATATTTTTTATTTGGCAGCACCTTGGGTTTGTGGGTTTTTATTATGCATGTATCAAAATAAGAGAGACAACACAGCTGAGACTGGAACATGTTGCACTTTCCAGAAACTCCTCCAACAGGAAAGAGAACTACTTGAGAACACGGTAGTGGCTAGGAAAAAGCTACTTGGTGACTGCAGAATTCTCCACGACCGTTTAAAAGAGTACAACTTGAATTTGTCAATCGATGGAAATGGTAACTTTGTAGAGGACTCAAATACAGTATCAGAAGCTTTGCGTTTACTATCAATATCTGATGATCAAATTGAAGAGGTATTGCCACATCTCTGCTTTCTCTTTATTGGAGTTGCTTTTCACTGTGTCTTGATATATGCATCAAAATAAAGTTAAATGTTAGTGTATATAGTAGGATATTTAGGTAGGTTTTCCCTAGTGAAAGCGTTGCTATAAACCACTGTCTTGTATTACTGTCACGAATATGCATTTTGCAAGTTTTCAGGCTCAGCTACTTTCCGGGTTTGATGAAAGTGCTGCTGCCGAAGGCATCGATCATTCTCTCAGCATTGAATCTGAAACAAAAATCATGGAGGACGAGCTGAGGAAGATACTGGCAGAAATCTTTGTTGAGAATGCGAAATTGAGAAAACAGGTGAACTCTGCAATGCGTCGTGCTCTCCAGAAAAACGTAAAGACCAATGAAGATGTGAATGAGGAATGTGAAGATAAGAAAGAGGAAGCATCAGCAGAAATATTGGAGAGATAGGTATAATTATAGTCGCTTTGACCTGAGTATAGACTGCCACTTTTTTCTATAATCAAAGGACTGGTTTTATAATACAAAACGGTTGGTCTTGGAGAAGCAAATTAGTCAAAGCTGAATGATGTGTAATTGATATATACACACATGTGACCACCCCCTTTTGACGAGTACATAAGGCAAAAAGATGTGTATTGAGTATGTTTGTTGTATAATTGTATTGCGTTATCGTGTGTTGCATATATTGTCTTCCTGATACTCAGTTCTTGCTAGTATTGCCAACTGTGATCAGGCAAACGAAGTTGGAACTTTGTAAGTGTTTAGGCTATAAATCCAGCTTCTTCTCAAATGGCTTCAATAGAACTGAAATAATAGATGGCAAAGTTTGTGTGAATGCAGCTGCTCAACTTACAGTCAGTATCGTGGGCAATGCCCTGACGAACTCGGAATAGTGGAAATCAGTAGAGAATCATAATTGAAATATTGCTCTCAAAAATGTTAGACAAACATTGTTTCTGATCTGTTATTAAACATTGATGATGCTCTTTAGCAACTGATTTTTATTCATTCAATTACAGAAGTTCATGTCTTTATACTGAATACATATGCCAATTGACGAATGCTTAGCTTGTATACAACAATGAGCCAATAAACTATCAAGGCAAAGTAGTTTAAAGGTTGAAGACATGATACGTTACAGGGAAGGCGGCTCATACCTGCATACACAATCATATATGTTTCCCTTTATCAACTTCTCAGCCAATCTCTGATTTTTCACCATCGCTAGCTGCCAAAAAGGAAGAGAAAGATTTCAGGCATTAGATTCGAAAACAACTCTAAAGTTGGGATTTTCTGTCAAGTGAGGTTAAAACCTTGAGAGCCTCGCATTTGAATTGAGCATTGAAGTTAGTGTGAAGTGCTCTTCCCATACCTTCCAAGATAACCTGCAATATTAATAAACATCAAATAATGAACTAAGCTTCTCTTTTTGTGTATTTGGAGTTTAATTTCAGGTAAAAACAGGTTCTGTATATACAAGATCAGCATCTTTGGCAGCAGCTGCAAGCTCAGAGCTGACTTGTCTGAGGTCGATGCAAGGACTTCCGCATCCATTTTCAACAACCATCAATGGTGCTGAAGTTGAATCCTTCTTTGACCCATCACCCGGATTTACCATAGCATCCACAAGTAAGCCTCCCATTTCTGCTGCTCTCCTCAAGATGTCACAATGCTTCAGGAATTAAGAATAAAGACCGAACAAAAGAGTTAGTTACATGAAATAAGATATAACTTCTGCATAGAATGAAAGTTAAACCGATGAAACCTTAGCAGCCCCTGCAACTATGTCAGGAAGTTCCATAGCGGTCACATCGTTAAGAGCAGGAAGAGAGTTTGCCACCAGAACAACCTTTGATCAAAATAACAATTTGTTTAGTACCTCCTCAACCTTTTCCACAAATAAACCACTTGGCCTGTGCATGTTTTCTGAAGAGTAGGAAGAAATTTTATTATTCTACAAAGAGCAAGAGAGGGATACATACTTCAGTCCCACGACGAAGAAATTCTCGCGCAAGAGGAAGCATCCCAAGAATGACATCTGCTCCCGAGTTATCAACAAAGAGTAATGCTCTTTTATGTCTATGAGGCTGCTTACCTCTAGATCCAAGCATCCTATCTTTGAACGCATCAAAATCATCTACCTGATTTGTAAGATAATAGAAGATATCCAGCTTAAAGTTAACAATTTGCAAACAGTAACCTCAGGGAAAAAAAGGTGGTCTTGTCTCTCACCCTCCACGGTCTTTGCATCTTGTTGCGACTCATTCTGTATATTTCAATAATGGTTCCTTTGTGATACAGATCCACACATGCTCGAGATCCCCAGTCGAATATGTTTGCAGCAAGAACACCTTCTATAAGTGTAAGCAACCTCGCTTCCTGCAAATCCCAGAAAATTTTTAAACGGTAAGGAAAAGTTGTCTCATGTATAGTATCAAAACGTTAAATAGCAAACCATAAACCTACAGAGAGAGGAAGGTTAATGATCACAGACCTCACTCATTGAATCAAGCTCCTCCAGTAAATCAGGTAAAACAGTAAGTGATGCCTCGTTTTCCCTATCAATTTTGAAGAAAGAGAGCATAAGAGAAATTCCAAGTAGAAGAGAGATAGGGCTTTGTTTTACCTTTGCTTGATGCTTCTATAGGCATCAACAAATTGGAACTCCCTTAAGCATTCTTCCCTAAGTTCTAAGAGATTTGCTAGCCCCAGTTTTCCATATGCAGCTGGCTCCTCCATTAACCTAAAACCAAAATAAATTCTAAGCAAAAGGCAAACACACACACTCAAACACAGGTTTTCTTGAGGAGTATAACTATGATTGTGTTTGACAGATTGTGGTCAAAGGTGCATAGTCTTGACTGGACAGAGGGGAATCTGTTGTGATGAACCAAACCTTGCCAAATGAGCAGAAAAAGCACGAGCAAAAGCATCACCCCGCCTTTTTGCATCCTCAGTTCCTCCTTCACTTGCCACAGCCTGTAATCATGTCCATAAAGGTTCTTCACCACCCAAAAAAAAAATTTACTTAAGGAAAGGACTTCCTATGTATTGATTTTAAGAATTACCGTATCAACAAGGTCTGGCAAATGCTCGGACAAAACTTTGAGCCAGTACCTACACACCAAAACAAGATGAGCAATCTACGAAACAGTACAAATAAAACCACTACTTTAAAAGATCAGCATCGAGTTATTACTCACTCTCGTTCACCTTGATCTGACAAATCAATCGTGTTAGGCTCATACCTGGAGAGAAACAAATCAATTAAACTCACATGAACATAAATAATTCAAAATCGTGAACAAGTATTAAAACATGAGATACACCGTACACGTACAAGCTCAGTACAGCACGTGGGTACATGCCACTTACGTTTTTGGGTCAGCCAGCAATGGAAACACGTCCAGGGTGGGCACAAGATGGAGAACACCAATATTTAACGCACTGGCATCAGATCTTAAAGCACTGCCTCTGGATGAGGGAACTTCAAACCCTCCAAGCCCAGTAGTCTTCGATGGAGTCATTGGTACAGGAGCAGTTATTACAGTTCCTCTACGCACAAACTTTTCCATCCATGAAATCTGAAAAGCAACCAAGAAAGCCTCTTTAAAATATAAACTTATTCAGACCTGAGTCGAGATACAAAACGCTAACAACTTGTTGAAGTGATATTTCTATTCCATTAGCGAGAGAAAAGTTATAAAAAAAAGGAAGGAGCACCTGATTCCATCATATTCAAATTCAATGGAGTATTCTCTTATTATTCTCATATCAAGCTCAACATATAGATTAAATCAGGAGAGAATATATAAATGTGACAGAGATTTGAAAGCGAGGCTTTGCTTTCGTTAAGAAAATTACGGAAAAAAATTGATCAAGCAATACTCTTATATATGATCTCCCTAAGTTATATATAAGCATATTATCTAGATATGACAGACTTCGTGATTCTTACTCTTGCTTTTTATAATTCTTGATGTCATATTCAATGATATATTGTATGGAAAAAGAAAGAATCAGCATATGTCACAGCGAATAAAATCCTTACAAGTATAAGCACAAATTTATTCTTACTGAGACAAGGACTAATTAATATATAGCATAAAAAAACTCAAATTGTACTGCAGATCCTTGATTTGTTGAATAACTTATAACATAACACATAACTAACTATATATGGCTTATGGGAAAGCTCTAAACCAGACTCTAAAAGATATTCTAGTGACTAAATTTCACCTCAGTGATCAAGTACACATTCAAAATCACTCAGCACAAAAGCCATGGAACAGAAACAAGTAATAGTGCACTCCAATGGACTCAACGACAATTTCCTTCAGACATAATATTCAGTAAGTCCATGGAAGATCAAACATTTGCCAATGAATTCCAGTTAACAGCATAATTTACAATGATCTTGCCTAAAGAATACTATAATGGTACCCAGCGCACACTTTACCTAGGACAATGTATAAACGGTATCATATCCCCCCCACTTTAATATTTTACGCAGTACGAATTTTGCGCCTGTCAGTTTCATGGTATAATATAGAATAATGTGTGACTTTGGTAGAATAATAGGTAAGTTAATTACCTTCTCGTTCAAATCACCAAGTGGTGGTCCATGAATATTTCCTCCGGTGTATGGTGCACCCATTGGGAACCTCTCAACCAACTGATGGGACATTAGATCATCCAGTCCGTGCTTCTCATAGCTCATGAATGCACCCATAGCACCCAGAAAACCTTCATGCCTCAAGAACATAGCTTGCATCTCTCCTTTCGACCTAGTGTGATCAAACAATAAATTAAAGAGTAGAATGATGAAGGTAGTGTAAGCATAACACGCGTCGGACCAAGGTTACTAGTGAACTTACCAGAAATGTACAGCAAACGATATTGTGTCCATGGTATATGCATGACCCCTTATGAAAAATCCTCCAAAAAATATTCGCTTCAACCCAAAGCGAAGGGCGTTCAAATACGATATCTACACAGCAACAAACAAATCACAAACTCAAAATAATCTCAAGCCCTTAACACCATTCTTTGGTCTACTATGCCATTGATCAAATATTCCAAATGGCATCATGTGATTAGGAATAAAATGAAAAAAAATTTAGCTTATTCTGCTCAACTTTTTTCTCAATACCTTTTGGACTCACGAGAGCATACCTGTCCAATATTGTATGAAATCATCCGCAATAGAGACAAAGAGATATCTTCAGGTCTGTAATCATCCAGTT
Source organism: Lepidium aucheri (assembly GCA_900406435.1). NCBI lineage: Eukaryota > Viridiplantae > Streptophyta > Magnoliopsida > Brassicales > Brassicaceae > Lepidium > Lepidium aucheri. The sequence continues at coordinate 29,468 of OVBA01002677.1, forward strand.
CCTTATTTTCAGATATCGCCTTGCCAAAACTAGAAGCTATTGTTGAAGCAGAGAGACCAATCTGTATAATTGATTAATGAGAATTACTAGACCAGTACTGGTAACACATTCTGAGCACTGATAGTTGACACATCCTATTTAAGAATGAGATCAGCTGTAGTCTAATATAAAGCAGACGTATACCTTGGAGTAATCCATGCCACCATAAATATCACCAACAAGCATGTCAATGGCACTATTATCTCCCTTTTGGCTGAGTTCTAGCAATTCATCAAAACTAAAAACAAAAGAAAACATTGTAAAGTATAGACAACAACGATATAACGGACTAATGCAAAATCAGATCCATTGTAACCTCTTGCATTTCGTTAGAAGTCTTCCTAATCCCCAATAGGTACCACCACCAACATTAGTCCCACTCACACGTTCAAACTTTCCTTCCCCATCAACCTATACTTTGAAAAGCCATTGCATGAAATCTATAGGTCCATGCAATTTTTTGACTTCCAAACTCAGAAGGCATAAGACAGTTTGAAAAGGAGCACACATAAACAAATACCTTGATTATGCTAACACCAGATCCAACGTTTACAAGAAGATATGGATACAAGTCATTCGGATCTATCTGCACGAATTCTTTCTCACCCTCCATGTGCGTGTAGGCTTCATGACGAATAGCCTGCAGAGAAAGCATGAAAGTGAGCATAAACTAATTGAAATTATAATAGTTATATCATAACTAAATGTGTATGAAAACACTCAGACAGATTTCCAACTTTTTTTCTCATGTGAATAAGAATTTCAACAACAACAAAATCAGCTGGTCACACATGTTATATGCCTGTCTTTACATTACTGTTTTCCAAGTGCTTGTAATAAAGGCATAACTACATATGCAGACAGGAAAAAAAAAACAGTATATGGCATAAGGAGAGGTCTTACTTTGAGCAAAAAATTTGCTCCGGATACAAGGCAATGCATTTCATCTTCTTTTTCAATACTAACGCCCAGCCGTTCCTTGAACAAGTCTGCAAACTTATAGGCCCCCCCACCTGTGACCTGTAAGATATAAGTACCCCTGACTCATATGTTTAAACAAGCAACATCAAAAGGGCTCTAACAACTGAATTTTTTGTCTATTATGCATTGAATGCCTTTGTTTTCGCCTTATCCGTTCTTAAATGGCATCAAAGCCAAATCAGCAAATTACATTACATGGATATAGAAGACACATAATCATACCAACGCTTCTCCTAAAAACAATACTTATGATCATTTTAAAATGTTGTCTGGTATTTTAAATGACCGAACGAGCTAACTACATCCAGATAGAGCTCAAAAGGTGATAAAGATCAAAAGAGCTGAAGTCATCAAAGTGGCATTACCTTGATAACGCCAGTCCCCAAAGGCAGGGTCTTCGAACTCCAAGGATAAGGATCTATTCATTGGATCAAATGAGAACAGAGTTGAAAAGATATGACGAAGAAGGTAACTTAAACAGTCAATCACCAGAAGCTAATCTTATAAAAGTGAAAACAAAACAAAACAAATTGCGAGTTGTGACAGCGCAAGGGTAGTTTGGCATATATGCGTTCTGCTTCATTACTTAAATCTCTGCTCAACTTACAGAAATATACAAAAGTCAAAATTTTAACCAAGCCACATCAATTTAGCATGATCATTCTGTAAGCACAGTATTCTAGTGTACAGTGTAAAAGTTGGTATCATCTGAAGAGCAAAAAGGCTTCAGCAATGGAAAAAAATCAGGACATCTTGAAGTCATATCAGTCGACACTGAACAAGAAACAAATACCTCGCCGATGAAGCTGCTTTGAATGAATGAAATCCAAGCACTCATTGATTTTGTGGGTCTCAAACTTCACGAAGTGAAGTCTCCCGCCAAGAACAGGATAGCTTCTCAAGTTCCCATTAGTTATACCCAATCTCTCCTTGATTGTCCTCTTCCTCTTATCATCATCATTTGAGTGTTCCTCGTGTCGTGAAAAATACAGCAACTTAATCAGAGATCCTGCAAACAAACTTAAATGGCTTACAATTCTGAAACACAGGACATGAAAAAGCAATAAATTTCCCAAAACCAAGATATAAAAGCCAGTAAATACTAGTGTAAGAACCACAACCACATTTAACAAGCTAAATCAATGGTAAATTACAATGAAACAAAATCAAAGGTGAGGTTTTGTGATGAAATATGAACCTCCGATATCAAGAGCTAAATGAGATATATCATCAGACTGATTAGGTAACAGAATGGTGGGATCTCTCTCCTCGAAATTTCCTTGAATTTCAGCTTTACTCAGATCAAGCTGCGGTCTAGAGCTTGATCTGTGGATTGGAGTCTTAGAAGCAGAAGGAGACATATCTCTCTCACCACCAACACAAAGCGGAGATTTTTCTTCAGCTCCTATTTTATCGTCAACAATTGGATCATGCTCATCTTTTGGACCCGCCATTTTTATTAAAATAAATAATAAGAAGATAAAAACCCCACCCAGAAAGATCGGATCACCAACAACTTCCTAGTTCCAAACACCACAAAACCCTTCCTACAACTTCTTCAATTTCAATAATTTCCCAAAACAAAACAAAATCTCAAAAAAAAAACTCAACTTGTTTGAGCTTTTACCAAAACGAAAGCTATATTCACTTGAAGACTTTGACGGACCTAACTCAACAAAAGTCTTCACTTCAATCTTAACACTATCGTGTTTTTTATTTGGTAAAAAAATAAGTAATAATTACCACAAAACAATTCGTGACTGGATTCATGTATGTGAGACCCAGATTGTTAATGGCCCAATCGAAGTCCATTGATCACAGTCCTTAACTCTTGAGAAACCAAAAGACAAAAAGTCAAAGTCTTTAGAAATTTCATACCACGAGAAACTAGAAGTATAATAGAAACCATTGCCATGTCATAAAATCGAACCTTAAATTACAAATAGATCCTTGCTTGGTTGGGATACCGACATGAATCTTGTGGATAAGGGCAAGAAGAACTTTTTGGCTTCAATGGCGATTGCAACTCACAAGCCAACGGGAGCCTCTATTCTATTTTTAGTATTTTGTTTTTTATTTTCTTCTTATATAATTTCCTTATATACTAAGTACAATAAAAATTAGAAAGAATTACTCATATGGTTCATATTTTATGGGTAATTACTCATATG
>OVBA01002678.1:0-32652 GCA_900406435.1 Lepidium aucheri
CAAACAAACATTGATGATACTTAGTTCATGACATGCAACAATCCTCAAAAACCATAGTTCTAGGCAAATCGGTTCTTAGGCATCAAAAAGACAGCAATGTAAACAGAAACTATCTGAAGTAATAAAGCTAAAGACACAAAAACAAAAGAAAAAAAGGCATTATTCAGAGCGAGTGTCCTCCCCCATACTTACTTCACACCGCGGTGTGTAAATAAACCTGAAGAAAGCATGACTTACGCATAAAAAGAAAACAAACATAAAGATATATCAAGTTCAAAATGAAAGATAAAAAGATAATGGTGAGAAAGTGTCATATAATGACTAGGAACTCTAACTCTCTCGGTGTCCTGGTGCACTTCGACGAAGCGGGAGGTAATGGACAAGTGGCTGATCATCCTCATCATCTGATCCCTCATCAGACTAACGTCTAGCAACATCATATCTTGTAGCCTCTGCTCACCCGTTACTCTCAAGTCTGTCCTTATCAGGTGTGCGCATACAGAAACAACCGGGATCTTCCTCAAAGCATCCCATAGGCGTCTCCTTATAGAGTGCTTTCTCATTTTGTTCTCATAATGCCAACGCCTGTACTCCTTGTCCGTAAAGTTATCAGAGAAAGGAGGTACATCAAACGCATTACTATACTCTGGAATCAAGTGCTCGAGAGTCTGAGCAACATTGGGGTTTGGCGGTGGTGGTGCTGGAGCTGCAGAAGGTCAATGCCGAGTTGTACGTTGCTAAACATACATCGGATCTTCCTCAACCTCAGTGATCTGTGGATGAGTCAAGTGAGGCCTAAACATGACATTCTGACGACATGTGAGAGAAGTAACCTCAGGAGCTGGAAACTTGCACCAACAAGATTTCAAATCCCGAGCATTGAACAACCACTTTTTCTTCTCTTCAAGGTAGTGGAAGTTGGTCAAAACTCGATCATTCATAAGCTTGATCGTGTCGTTCCTCAGATGAGTGTCAAGATCGAGGTGGTGAAACTGAAAGATGGGAGTGAGTAAACTCCCTATAGTCTCGAAAACTGGTGAGCTACGTGTTCCTTTGAATCTACGCTCAGTGAGCAGCTTGGCAAAACCAATGTCAAGTGGGTTGTACTTGGGAGCCAGACTATCATCCTACAAATCTGGAATAATAAGGGCGATAACATGGTGCAAGATCTCGAGCTTAGGCTTCATGACGGATGAGTTGATCTCCTTGCACAGAATAGGCAAACGTAGTAACTTAGCCATAATTCGAACTGCAAGGTGTCGAATGTGTGTAAGCTTAGAATTCTTGTCCTGAAAGCCACCCTCAGCTAGAATATGCCACAAAGCATCATTAGGTGTGTTGTCATTAGAAGACAACCTGTCGTTTGCATCCTCTCTGAATTCATAAAGCATGCACAACTCTGCAACCGTATTATGGTACACTGCTCCCTTGTACAAATATATAACATATGAGGCATATAGCAGAGCATGTGGGTTGGCGGCCAAGTGGAGATCACAAGTGGTGAGAAACTGTCTCACCTGCTCAAGATACATTGGGTAAAGAGTACATCTGAACATACCTAAACCTAATCTCTCAATCATCCTTGTAACATCATCAAAAATACCCAAATTGTCTATAGTTGTCGGACAAAGAAACTTGGTCGATACAAGCTTGTTCAGAAGCATCTGATCATAGAAGATCCCATGAAATAGTTGCCAACCATCCTCAGCCTTACGCCTCTTGTAGGCGTTATCCTACCTTTACAAAGTTGTACTAGTCATGTTCCTCAAATTCCTCTTAAAAGGCTCATCATCCGACCTTGGCAATGGCGGAAGTGCCCTCATTGATGCCTCAGTCATACTTGCAGCCTGCTCTGTACCCTGTCTAGAACTCTCTTCAGCTGCAAGGTTTGATGATCTCCTAACCTTCTGCGATGATACCTTAGGTTGCCTAGTTCTAGCCATGATCTGCACGTAACCAAAACAAAGAAAAATTGATAAAATCAGTTTTTCTTTCAAAGGGTTGAGAATTTTGAAACTGTGAAACTTTAGAAAATGATATTGTGAGTCAATGTCTAAACCAATCAATGACAACAACAATCATCCAGCAATGCATCATTAATCACAATATTCAACTTCCAATCCAAAAATTCCTAATTCCTAAAATTCTCTTTCAACCTACCACATCCATTTCTAAGCATAAATCAATTCAATCCTGGGTTAGTGGGTTTCGAAACCAACATATAACAATGATAAGACATTTGATTTACATAATAAATCATCAAAGAATCAAATCCCAAAATCTTTCCAAAACCTTCATGAAAATCGGACTATAAATCATCAATTTAGAGGTCATAATTTTGCCAATCGAGAAATCTAATAGAATAATCAGATAGAGGAGGAAAATCCAAGTGAAATAGGCTTTTGAATCGATGAAAATGCTTAAGAATCAAAGAAGTTACGTGCTTTAGAAGTTTTTCTCTCAAAATTGCGATAGAGAAGAAAAGAAGTTAATCCCGCGTAACCCTTGTTTTCATCGATTTAAAGCACTTACCAGGACCGTCGATCGATCGATCGAGGGGTTAATTGATCAATCCTCAAATGTTCATAAATTTCTTTGGCTGCCTGATCGATCAATCACATATGGTTAGGTCGATCCACCGATCGAGCGACTACTCATGTGCATCCTTGATCGATCGATCTACCTGCTGCAGGTCGATCATTCGATCGAGTGTATACCAGTTTTCTCTCTTGATCGATCGATCCATTTTTAGTAGATTGATCAACCACTCGAACGATTGTTTTCATGTGCTGCAGATCTTGATCCTTGCCCAAATCGATCGATTTCGTCCCTTATATGACTTTTCTCACCTAAAACAAAATCAAACTAAATCAAAAAATCAAACAAAAATAGAAGAACTATGAAAAGAAAAACTACCTAATAGTGGGTTGTCTCTCTCTCGGTGCTTGTTTAAAGTCATTAGCTTGACTTTTGTGCTACTTAAATAGCGGATTGATCCTTGGGAGAAATGTTCATCCCTTGATCTCTTCTTTGCCAACGATGAACTCTCTAAGTTGTTCATCCTTCCAGTGGAATTCAGCACATGGAGCATCCAGCAACACTATAATTATGAATCTCTTTCACAAAGAATGATCCCGAAGTTTCAAGTCCAAGCTTCCTTGTAAAAACCTTAAGACATAAACGTTGAGAAGCAAACTCATTATATGAATCAGATTTATCATCAAGGATACATGTGACGTCTTGCCCAACTGAATCCTCTGCTATATCTCAACAAACACTATACTCCTCATCCGACTCATATTCTGGCTCACAAACACTTAATCTTGTCGAACCAAATCTTCCAACTTCGAGTCAGCCTTCTTCTCAGTAGAAACGCTGATCACACCACACAAATCACTTGGTGGAACTCTAATTGGATATGACACTGCCTTTTCAACCCTCTCCCGCACAACTCTCTTGTTAGGGAAATCGATTTTGGCTCCTAGTGTGTTGAGAAAAGGCCTCCCCAACAGTATTGGCACATCTCCATCTCTAGCCATCTCAACCACAGTAAAGACGGTTGGAATTCTGCAATTTCCCACAAGGACAGTACAATCAATCAGCCTTCCCCTAGGGCTCTTAGATGTCGTATCTCTAAAAGAGATGGACGAGTTGTGCTCCTGCATAAGCTCGATCCCATGCTTCTTCATTGTCCCTAAAGAGATAACATTCACACTAGCACTAGCACCTGAATCGAAAAGGGCATCACTGAGAATTAGTTTACCTAAGATACAAGGAATGTTGAACTCTCCTAGATCCTTAAACTTAGTCAGCTCTCTTGGAAAAGTATTGGAGGCCTATACTTCCCTTCCTTAGCCGCTGCACCATCATCAACTTCAAACTTCACCTCACTACATGATTCTTTCGGATTTTTCTCAAATTTTCGCGGTAGAGCTCCATGAGGTCTCCTCATAGCTTCATCAATTTGAGCTACTTGAGTGTCTAGCTTCTTCAGATGCACAGAGACTGACTCAAACTTGTTGTTCAGATCATTGTACATGCTCTCTACCTTGGTGTTGAGCTCGCGGGTGGACTTTTTTTGCTCAGTTGCAAGCTATTGGATCAAAGCCTTGATCTCATCATCCGAAGACCTGAAGAGCTCGCTATAGCTTGATGTGGTGGTGCTTGATGCTGCCATGGCTTGACCGTTTTCTATCAGTTGCTTCATCCTGAGTTTTGGTTGAAAGGTTTCTGATTGCTCCATCTCTGGCTAGAACCTTGCACAAACGGTTTTCCTTGAAAAGGCGATCCCTGAAGTATAAGTGGAGCTGGAAACACAACACCCTGAAGGTTCTCCACATTAGTGCTCGAAAAAACAATTTTATAAAACCAAAAAAAAAATTTAAGAGAAAAACATAAAATAAGGGTTTAAACTAAGAATTAAACTCCAATTTTATAATATCTCATTCTCTCTTTCATTAATTTACGACCACAAAACTCCATCATTAACTGAACATATGTATGTCGACAAACTCTAATTCAATGTATATAATACTCTCTCAGTTTTTTATTAGTTGATGTTATAGGAAAAAATTTTGTTTTTAAAGATGTTTTGTATTTCCAATGTATATTTGACAATAATTTTCTTATTTTGCTCTGATTTATTTTTTTTCTTCTTTTTTCTCACTTCTTTAAAAAAATTTCTTCAAGTAATAAATAAAGGTACAAAGTCATTTAACAAAATTTCATAATATGTGTGAAATTGGTAAAACATCAACTAATTATAAAGAGAGAGAGTAAAATATTGAAAAATAGTGTAATCATATCTTCCAAAAAAAACTTTTGAACATTCTCTAAAAAATCTCTGAGAATTACTTGCTTTTTTGATTTCTTGGAACTTTAACCATATCTCATAAATTATACTTCCCATAAACTATAAGATTATATATTCAGAAATTTTTAAGTTCACAAATTGCCAAAAAAAGGAAAGCTAATATTTATTTTAGATAATAACATTTTGTCTTAGGAAATTAAGAGCAACATAATGTGGAAACCAAATCACAAAAACCCTAATTTGAAGGAAACACAAAACAGAAGTGAAAATGCCAAAAACAAATGCTCTAACCTTTAGACATTAACTCATCATAATTTTCCTAGAAATTGATTGTTTTCCATCCAATTCCATATTTCAACTGCTTTAAATATAGACTATTGCAAGTGCATTCTTCTTTGATGTATGATTTTTTGAGCGACGCTCTCTTATTTTCTCCACGTCATTGGAGACATGCTGGACTACTCCGCAAGTGCTTGAATTCAGTGATCAACTCCATTGTTGGTTTAAGCGAGTTTAAGGCTGTTTTTCCTTCTTGTTTTTGATCCTCTCCTTCATAAACCAGTATGAATCCATACAGATATGCAGCCTTTACTGAATCTTTAGAATGAGTTTTCTTTAATAACTCTAGATCTTCCTCTTCAAAGCTATCAACAAAATAGTTTCGTAAACCAACCTGGTAAAATGCCTCGACGTTCCCTGCGTCCACTAGTGAATCATAAAACTAATGCAAGTCCTCGTCATAGGGACCTTGAGGGTAGAAAGGCACATCAACACCAAGAGAAAGTTGAGACAATACTTTATTACGACCACGAATCTCTCTAAACTTCCTTCCAAATAATTTTATTCTCCATAACTTCCAAATACTTACAACAACATTTTGGCTTACAACGTCTTTAACGATATCTTCTGGCAGATTAATCGTAATTAAAGTGTTATCTGCTCAACCATGGATTATCAAGGATTATTTTGACCTGAAAAGAACATCGGTATTGAATATGAAGAAGATGACTGTTGATGAAAATAACAGGTTATATGCAAAACAAGAATCACAGCAGGAAGAATCTTTTAAAGAGTTGTGAAGCCAGTATCACAGTATATGTATTCAACTTTTGAACAAAAAACTCAAACTTGCTGATATTTGAATTTATTTCCACTTTCTTTTTATCTTGTAGTAAAAGGAAATGAGAAAATATTTATTAAGCTTAATTAAACTTAATTTAATTTCTCAGTTTAGTTCCTATAATAGATAAATAATATTTACTAGAAAACTTATAACAAATGAAAAGTCTCTTTTGGAAGGAAAAAACACCACTTATCCCGATTTAACACAAAAGGAACACAAATTATTCTTTTAAAATCTAAACATTCTCAGAAATTTTGAGCAAATTTTAAGAAAAATTTAAGCAAATTTTGAGAAAACTTTAAGCAAAAAGTGATGCATTCTTTCTTTTATCAGATGTACAAATTCTTTCAGCAACATTTTGGCTTACAACGTCTTTGACAATATCTTCTAGCAGATCAATCGTAATAAAAGTGTTATCTGGTCAAGCATGGATTACAATCAAGGATTTGTTTGACCCAAAAAGAACATCGATATTGAATATGAAGAAGATGAGTGTCGAAGAAAATAATAGATTATATGCAAAGCAAGAGCCACAACAGAAAGAATCTTTCAAAGAATTGTGAAGCCAGTATCACAGTATGTGTATTCAACTTTCGAACAAAAGACTCAAACTTGCTGATATTTGAATTTATTTCTACTTTTTTTAATCTTGTAGTAAATGGAAATGAGAAAATATTTTTTAAGCTTAACTAAACTTAATTTAGTTTCTCAGTTTAGTTCCTAATAGATAAGTAATATTTACTAGAAAACTTATAACAAATGGAAAGTCTCTTTTGAAAGAAAAAAACACCACTTATACCGATTCAACATAAAAGGAACACAAATTATTCTTTAAAAATCTAAACATTCTCAGAAATACTGAGCAAATTTTGAGCAAACTTTAAGCAAAAAGTGATGCATTCTTTCTTTTATGAGATGAACAAAAAGTAATACTGTATACTATATAACATAAACAAAATATGTGTTGAAATTGATTTCTTTCTGACCCATATGGCCGAAAAAACAAATTGAAGTCAAAGCAAGAGTCATAGCAAGAAGAATCTTTCAAAGAGTTGTGAAGCTAGTATAAGAGTATGTGTATTTCAACTTTTGATTCTCTACTTTATTTTGCTTTGTTATTCATAATCCATAATATTATAATTGAATAGTTTTGAGCAAAAGAATCAAATTTGCTGATATTTGAATTTATTTGGGAGAAAAGTAATAGTGTATACTATATAACATGAACAAAATGGGTATTAAAATTAATTTATTTCAGACCCATATGGCCGAAGAAACAAACTGAAGTCGAAGTAAGAGTCATAGTAGAAAGAATTTTTCAAAGAGTTCTGGAACCAGTATCAGAACATGTGTATTTCAACTTTTGATCATTTGTTTAGTTATGCATTTGTTATGTAGTTTTAAAATATAGACAATTGTGTTTAGATCGACTAGGAAGACATTTCTAGATTCCTTCTAAAAGTTGATATTCTAAAGTTTCTAAGTCTTTTTCTCTGGATTATATGAAATGACACAAATTTGTGTTTCATTACTAGAGGAATAGATGATAATCTACTATTAGTGGTTTGTTTTTAGTATGCTGATATGTTATAATTATGTGTGTTTATGTTCTTATAGGTTTATGCTTTATTGTACCAGCTTTATCTATTACACACAAATGAAATTTGTTCGTAAACCATTAAAAAGTATAATAGATTTTTAATTTAAATAATTAATCAAAGAAATTTTTTTAAAAAACAGCTAAATACGAATAATTATATCTTGGAATCATTTTTGTTATTTTTTCATTGCATCTTTTGTACCAAAAAAGTTTTTTGTCATTCTCTTTAGGTTTTTTTTCGTCTCTTGGTTGAGCATAATATATACACTTTTATTGTATTTTTGATAACTAAAGTAAATACCAATAACCAATCAATGTCAATTGCAAAAACATTGCATATGATCTTACATTTAGTAACCTATCAAACAAATAAAATCAATAATAAATGTTAGAATAGATTATATTAATTGGAAAAAATATAAGATATTGTAGAGAAAAATAATAACCTCATTTATCTAAAGCATATCCTTAATACTTCTTGTTTCACATGAAATTAATAAATCTTTATTTCTGTTATACATTAATATAATGGAATTCTAAATAGTATTGCCATCATCTGACAAACTAAAAAAATACTATTAATTAATATATAATTAGGAAAATTTAAACAGAATCTAAATAATATGGTAAATAAATTTTATGCCTTTTAATAAATTTTAGGCAACTTAAAGTTGAAAATTTATTAAAATTTGAGATGTATCATAAGAATTCATAATTTGTACTTCTCTTGAAGCATAAATAAGCATAATTATTAGTATGGTTTCAATCAATAAATAAGTATATATATATCTATAACTAAATTAAAAAAAATTCATACCTATTAAAATATTAATTTTTGTAAATCAAATTTAAGCATGTAACAACTTTACTGTCCGAATGTTCGACAACAACAAATAATGATTCAGCAAACCTTAGTGTATATGGTATACACTATATATGCACCACTAAAAAATGACTTTCAAAAATGTATTAGAAAAAATTACAATTATAAGTCAACTAGTATTCGATAAAACATACCTAGCATCCATGAGTTAAAATTGCAGTTAATTGTGGGTTTGTTATTAACGGTGAGAGATATTATATCACGAACATTAAAAGCTTGTCCAAATACATTGTAAAACCCAAAAAAAAAAAAACAAACGAAATAGTTGCATAAAAATAATTAGTTTGTTCTACAATTAATAAATACAAAGAATAATCAATAAAATAATTATGCTACAATTTAATAAACACAAACCATGAAGAATAATTTATATAAAAGATTACTTATAAGATAGTCTGAATTCAAACGCTTTTAAAGTATGTCAATGAAATTAGTAAGACGCAAATATATGTCATCCAATCTTAAAGAAATTTTGACAATTATAATTGTGGAAGTAATATTCATTCTCAAGGGATAATTTGTAGTTTTGTAATTTCCCACTTATTTGGCTAGATTAAAATTCTTTATGACCAACCAATGACATTCCTTCACATCATTAGAGAATTTTTGGACCTCATCCTTTTTTATCATTGCATGAATAATGGAACCTTGGAAAATTATGCAGAATTATTTAAAATTGTACATAATAGAAAGGAAAAAAAACGTAAGTAGCATACTATAAAAAACCGTACCAATTCGTCGACTAGAATCATATAGAAATTATTATCAACGCATTGACCAAAAAGTTTCCATGTATAGAGTACTTTGACATTGAACTCAACATTGAGATTTGAATGGTCTGAGATTGGCAACAAAATTGTAAGAACCCATAAGAATTCAGTTTTTTGTGATTAGTTAGGAAGTGATAAAGAAAAAAGAATAACGAAAAAAAATGATTTGAGGGTTAAGGAGTATATATAGATTACAATTAGGTTGAGTATTAGGGTTTGAAATTGAAAGAAAAAATGAAAGGGCAACTAATGTCATATCCATAACAGAGAGGAATATTTTTATTTATTCATTCGATAAATTTGATTAGAGTTCGGATAACCCACTAATAAATCAGATATAAACTATTAAAAAAAACAAATTGTCAATTAGTGTGAACAAATTGAATGGTAATTAATGTCATTTTACAAAGAAGATGGTTATTTTTGAGAAAATTGAGGTAAAGAATCGTCAACTAATATAATAGATATATTTTGTGAATAAATTCTCTTTGTAGTTGTTTAGTAAATCAGTCTTAGTATTTTGTGAATCTCTTTGTGGTTATTGATCAAATCAGCAAATTTTCTTTAAAAGTTAAAAGTGAGCGTGATTGCGTTTTGTATTGCAGAAACGTTAGTAGAGAAGAAAACAAAAAAAAAAAGAGATAGTGAACAAATTAAAGCAAGATCATCAAGGTCTTAATATGTTATATACGTTCCAAAATTAAAATTCGCAAGTTTCTTACACAAAGCAAAAATATGAAGTAACGTCGACCAGATTTTAACCAAAAAAGGGTTAAAGAAAACATTATACATATGATCTCAATAAAACTTACATTCGTTCTCGCATATAGAGTTCTCTATCTACTCCTGTACCAGACCTTTTCCAAACCGAATCAAAGAACCTATTCTCTGATTTCCATTTTCTCAGATAGAATCAATCAATGGCAATGATCAAGAAGCCAACAGAGACATACATGAGGAAGACAGGGTAAAGTGCGAGAGCTTTTCTTCTCGGGTTCACGGCAGCACTCATGAAAGGATAAGCGGCCCAAGAGCTCCAGGCAAGAGTCACAGATACAACTATCATTTTGAGTATCACATTGTCCTTCAACATGCAGATCACTGCTCCAACGTCCAGTGGGAATAGACAGTAACCAAGAAGACTTAGGCTTTGGAAAAATATTATATTTCCTCCCTGAAAATTGCATTTTTCACAGACAAGGGATGTTTGCAAAATCAGTACTTGTAAACTTGTAACAAGATCGTGAAAAAGTATGTGGCTTGTATACACATGTATAAATCAAAAATGTGTGCTTACCAAGAGTAACACATTTAGTGTGAGGATCACTGCCCCAGCTGCAAGTAGTGCAAATGCCACAGCAAATACTTCAGACTGGAAATTACAGAGAGAGAGAGACAGAATGAGACCAAAGACAAATTAAATAGACAAAGAACAGATCGATATTCTAGCGCAAATGCAAGAATGTAATGCCTTTTTAAGTCAGGGATTGAAACCTAGATAACTCGGAATGCAAATGCTCCAAAAAGTATATTTGAGGTGGAAATGAAAACTCGGATTTGGAGTATTCCGTAATGATTTGAAGTAATACCATTCCAACAACGTCAAAATAGAGTACACATACATAACAAGTTCATGCCTTTGCAAATATATGATCTATACTTCAAGTGCATTTGAAAACAACAAAGAAAGACCTTATCTTCTCCTTTAATTTCACAGTTTCTTATTGAATATGTTCACAAATTCTACTATATAAACCAGTTCTTCTCAGGGATTTACGGACTGGCCAATTAAACTCTGAGCCTGTGGCTACATCAGTTCAAGGTGAAAATGTTTAATTTGACAAGCTTTCTATTAGATCTTGCACAACAAATGCTGCTCAGGTAAGACAAGAGGAAATTCAATAGAGTAAAAGAACTATTTTTTTGCTCTTTAAATCAATACAATGAGTCAAACTTCGATTGCCTTAGACTACGAATCAAAATTAAGAGCAACGATACAAGAAGCAACCTTTTAGAGGAACTCTCAATCCAGCTAATAAGTTACCATTGAATGCACTTGACACTTCTACATTCCTCATTCCGAGTACATGAACATTCCAATGATAAGGGATGCTATTAGAATTGATGCTAAAGCTAAGCTAAGATTCCAAGTTCATAAATTGTTCACACAAATGCAAAGCCGATGTACAGAGTTCTGTATCCCTAAAGGTTTCGATGACAATAAGGTGAAATCAGAATCTACAAATCTTACCTTCTTGACCGAAGCAGACCACGAAAGAGTAAGCCCCAAAAACACAATAAAGAAAAACGGTCCCCATAGATCCCAATCCCTAAGAGCTTTTCCAGGATCTTCTCTATACGGATTCGGAAAAACCACAAGCTTCAAATTACTCACGATCCGCGATAGATCTCGCTTCACAGTATCCCACACAGGCTCCGTCAATGTGTTTGGCGGAGATCCGAATCCGCTACCTCCGATTGTCTTAGGACCTTCCGAGTAACCTACCGACGGAATCGGCGGAGGAGCTGGAGCAGGCATCACCTTCTGAGTGGAAGAAGCTGACGGCGGATGCGGTGGAAGATTGGATTGAACGAACGGTGTGGACGAAACCGGAATCGACGGACGGTTTGGACTTGGTGGTCGAGCAGGAAGAACGCTTCCAGGACCAGATTGAAAACCATCGTTCATCATATTCTCAATCTCGTCGATGTCTGATTGAGATGATTGATATAACGGAACCGTATCATTGTGCGACATTGTCTCTTACCGGAGAAATGATTGAAGATTCCGGTGATGATTTGGAGATTTCCCCGGGAAAAGGTAACAGCTTTGATCTGGGTGAAGAAATTGAGTTCAGATCTGACGAAGAATCAAATTAGAGATTACTAAAGGCTATACTAAAATATAATAATTAAATTAAATATAGTTTTTTTTTCTTCATCAGGTACTGTATTTTTTTTTTGTATAAAAGGTATTCTTCAATTTTAACAAGTTATTTATAAAGTTATTCTATTCTCTCTTTTACTTGTTATCCCTCCCCTCTTAAATCATAAAATTAATCATATCATGTTATTAATATAAAACCTTTTATTATTTTATTATTAATATATAATCTGTAGTTGACAAAAAAAATACAAGTTACTTAATATAAAGTATGTTATTAGTCATCATTTTTGCTAAAAGTGATTTGTTATCGTAAATTTCATTTTATCAAATCATGTGATTTTGTTAATAATTTCTGATGAAAATAAAGGTAGAAAAGGTTTTTTCATTGAATTTAAGCTTGTGATACAATCTTTAGAAAGAAAAATTGATTTTCTTAATTTTATATTGGACCTTTTTCTGCAATTGCATTTGAGTAAAGGGGTATTTAACACGTTTCTCATATTCCTTACAATACAAGAAACTTAAATAATTTAACAAACAACTAAAAAAGTATATTAACTATTACTTCTATTCGACAAAAAAACAAACTATTACTTCTAATTGAAAACTATCATTTTCGTAAACAGATTATCTTACAAAGAAAACAGAGACATCTTTCTATACATATTATATATCAATAGTAGTAACGACACATAATTAACTTTATTGGACAACGATATACAACGAAAAGAATCAAACCCATAAAAAAAAAATCTCAGACATAGACAATCAACAAACAGAGCATAGAACAGAGAAAGATAGATGAATAGATATGTAATTGAAATTCTATGCTCTGGCTGTACATTCCCGAGGGATTCCCTGTGGAAACCTCTTATGGTCGGTACAATAGTTGTAGATCATGTAATTCTTTTGAACCCATCTGAGTCTAGCTTGGCTCGTTGAATCCATCTCTTGAGTGTACCAATTAGAGTTTGGTTTTGAGCTACACGAAGATCTTCCATTGGAATTTACACAAGCATCGATCTTAATGTTTCTGTAAGCAGCTGTGAATGGAGCTTTTGACCAATCTGTTTTAACCAGACCGCCTCTAGTTGCCCAATCGTCTGCGTTCCATAAACTAGCGTAGAGTCTCATTGGTTTGCTCTTAGGGAACAAAACACCGATTGACTCAGAGTTTTTGAACTCTCTGATTGGTGTATCATCGATGGTAAATCTAAGCAAAACAAAACAGATTAATTAGGATGTTGAATAAGTTTACGTGTGGAACAAGAAAGGTTAGGGCTTGGAGTTTACATGATTCTTTGAGGGTTCCAGAGGATTGAGTAAGTGTGGAAGTTCGCAGTTGGGTCGAACCAGAGATGGAATTGTTGTTCTTTGTCACCTTTACCTTGAGTATAGACATTAGTATGTAAAGTATAAGGATCTCCACTAAGATTACCCAAAAACTCAAAATCAATCTCATCCCAAGTTGATCCTGGTGATTTCAGCTGCAAAATTCAAAAACACAAAACTTTATAAGATAAATTCTTTTCCAAAATCTAAACTCAAACACACATAGTAAAAGAACTTACATAGAAAGTTGTGACGGTTCCTGCAGAGTTACCAGGAACAAGCTTCATCTGGACATCAATCTTACCAAACAAATACTCAGTTTTGGATTGGAAACCAGAACCAGAGGATTTGTCTAAAGTAAGAGTAAGAAGCTGGCCGTTGTTGAGAATCTTTCCACGACCATCTCCCCAAGTAACATCAACGTCACGGTTGAAATCAGCCATGGAAGCTGAAAACGCCGCCAGAAGAAGAGTGGTGAAGAAGAATAGTTTGAAAGGAGACATGGTTTAAAAGTGAAATCGTACGTGTGGGTGTGTTTGGTGAGGAATGTGAGGAAGAAAGAAGAAGAAAGAGAGAGATATATATAGTGTCGAATTAAGAGGAGAGTGGGTGAACTAAAGGAGGCTAATATCAACACATTGCATGCAAGATGTGTTACAGCTGGAGTTTTGAGTTTCTCCATCATTTGGTTTTCTCATTTTAATTTACCATTTTTGACTTTTAAAACATTAAATAAAATTGTATAGTAGAATATAAAACATGGACTAAGTTGTTAGCTTCTGAATTAGAATTATGAGTTTCATTTGGGGTAGGGTACTTGGAAATTTATCAGAAGAAAAATATGATTTTTGTGAATATTTGGAAGATATTAATGACCGACTATAATATCAAATTCGATGCGCATGAAAACAAATCATTGTAAACCAATGAAATCGATTTCTTTCTTAAGAATATTACAAAATATACATATATTAGATATATATATATATGCATATATTTTCTGAAATTATATATATTTGTATCCATTGTTTATGTCTTATTAGCTATTGTATATATTGTATCTATTGAAAGCCCTTTAACAAAAACAAAAAAATATATATTGTATCTATTGAATTATATATATATATATATATTGTATCCATTGAAATTTTATATATATTGTATCTATTGAAATTTTATATATATATTGCATCTATTTTATCCATTGAAATTTAATATATATTATATTGTATCATTTCGTGTTTATGTTTGGAGAGTAAATGATATTTAATAAATGCTAGAAGAAATTGGTTTTCCCTTTAGTTTTCAAAATTTAGTTTTTCTTTTTGGGTGGTAATAATGACTTTTAGTTTTAGAAGATTAAATAATTGTTGCAGATGGTTTTAGTTTAGTATTATGTGATAAGTCTACTAAAAATAAGTGTATTTGTATATTTAAATATTGAGTTATATTGACTATATTATATAAGTATTGACAAAGAGAAATCAAATAATTGTTTGCTATATATAATTGGTTGCATGCTTTATAATATACTAATACTAATATATTTTGAAATTGAAATGTGTTGATAAATATTAAATGACGACGTAGAGGCCTAGAGGGAGGAGTGGAAATATAAGAGGTCTAGAAGTATATTACGTGTGGGAATTTTTCGACTTAAAATTCTCGAATTTAGTTGAAATTATTTGAGAATATATTTTCTTGAATATTCTTTATTGTTTAATTATTTTGATAGGTTTTGTATGTATCCAATTATTGGGTCGTAACTGGACCATCTTTCTCTAATAAAACAACTTGCTTTGACTAGCGTCGAACAAGATTAAAAAGCTTACAATTTGATTAAATCAAAATATAAATATAAACTAAGTGAATTGAGAGTAGAAGCAACGACGAAATGTATGAGATTAGTGTTATGGGTTAAAGATTTGATTGCGTTAGCAAATTGCAAGTAACACCAGAAACACGCTTTCTTTTTCTCTCTTTTTTCTTGTTAACCAAAAGGTCAATTTCTTTTGGTTGGTCACTTAATTAATGAAATTAGTCAATTTAGATGTTTCATAACCAATTTAAACACCTCTAATCAATATGGCCAACAAACCATATACCCATTCGTCCTTTTCTTTTTTCATGGAAAGATTTCGATTTGTAAATGACCGCTAATTTTAACTAATAGAAATTCTACATCATCCACTATAATAGACCGAAATTTCTAACACTAAAAATTGATGCTTCATCATATTTTAACAATACACTTTTTATTAAACCGGAAGAGCCCATGTAAATGCCTCTTTTAAATGGGATTTGAACCTAAAACTCTTTGGACTTTTGGTATTAATAAAACTACTTACTCATTATCCCTTGGTCCAATGTATATTTTCTTATTTCATAAAGTTATATAATAATTGATGTAAACTATATTCCCTCCGTTTTATTGTTTTGTTTGAATAAACGCTCATTAAAAACAATTTGCTTTTTATATTATCTAAAAAAATTCAACACTTTGTATCAGCATTTAATTAAGAAAAGTAAAAAAAAATAGGTAAAAAAAATTAAAAATTGAAGAATTGAATTTGTTTTTTTTTTTGTCTTAATGTTTGGAAAACAACTTATATTTTGAAACAACTTATATTTTAAAACAAAAAATCCTCTAAAACAAATTATATTATGAAACCGAGGGAATATATAAAAACATAAAATAAATTTTAATTATATATGTAAATATTATTTATTTTATACCTTTCAGCAAAAAACGGAACTAATAAGAACTACGTGTAGATATATATATGTATATATATACACAATTTAAGTTTTAAAACTGTTATAGTAAAATAATACTACTAATAACTGGGATTTTTAGTTCTGGTGATAAAGGACTCATAACTGTGACTTTCGCCACATAGATTTGAATCTCGGTTATTGCAGATTTTACATGAGGGCTGCAGCTTTCCTGAGATGATAATGCGTCAGCGAACAATAGTCCTACGCTATCGATGACACTGTAGGACAGCGGTTATACGCTAATTGTGGACCCCAAAGGTGTACCACTGCTAATGGACACTATACAGGAACTGACTTAAAATTGTCATATTAAACCCTCAAATGACTAAAACACCCATGATTATAAAAAAAATAAAGAAAAATAATAATACTACTATTTTCTAGAATCGTGTATTATACGCTTGAACTCGTTAGTGGTGTGAGAGACATCATTACCAATCGTTGAGTAGTTTTGATTGAAGAAAGTGGTTTTAATTTGACATATTAAAACAGCTATTAGCCCATAGTTAAGCTATAATTAAAGCTAAAACAAAAAGCTATAATTAAATGAAAAAAATTTAATGTTTGTCTATGAAGACGACTACTGATATTTATTGGAAATGACTAATGAATAGTATGAATGAGTGGTCCAAACTCAAAGGCTATTTTTCCCCAAAAATCAAAGCTATTTTCATCCTCACTGTTCATATATAGGAGCAAGCAACGTTTGATATTTTCATTTTTTAGCTATTTTTGTCTTCTGTTTTCACGCCAATAATATATGCTCTAAATGGTTTCAAAATATATTATTTTGAGTTTTCACATCATTGCCAAACAATTTCCTTGAAACTATATAATATCGACAAATGTTATTGTCCTAGTTAAATTTTTTATTCTAGCTCGACGAAGAGTAGCTGCCAAAAAAACAAAATTGTTCGACGAGTATTCAAACTCTAAATGCAATATGCTAGAGATACACAAGATTATATGAATAATTTAATATGATATCAATTCTTTTAAATAACATAAATGATCAAAATATTGGTTATTTATAAAGTCTTCTTACCAAAATTCGATTTTGAAAATTTACGTAGTTTCAAGTGATAAAATTTAAAATTTAGAAAAATTTAGGTTATATATAAAATTTTGTCTATCCATTGCGTTGGACAAAAAAATCATTATATAGCAAAATAATCACATAATAGAACAATCACTTTGAAACTTTATAATACAATAATCAATCCTTAATTCAATTTAACTAAGTTACTACTGTTTGACCAAACAAGGATAAGATTATATGTTTTAGTTCTTATTAGAAAATTCAGAGACAATTTATTTGCAGGTATTGCTTTCCCGAAGATTAGTTGGTTTCAGCCCAAATTTTTATTTAGAAAACAGAAAAGAAAAATTTTGTAGTATAAAGCATGAACCAAATTATGAACTCCACTAATAAATTGATAATGATATCAATTGTATACCACAATTTTATATTTCGTGGCATAATTTGAGGTAAGTACTAAAAGGCAGATTGGGTTTAAATAGTAAAGTCTATATACCTTTTGAGTTTTGAGGAAGTAAAATAGGATGGAGCATAAGAAGGGATAGCTACGTAATTGAAAAGAACACTATTGCTACAAGTTTTGTACATAACGAATGTGATTCATTGGACTTGTTTTCTTGACATGGAATTTTGGATTTAGACTGCCTAACCAAACGTCAAATTTGGTCCCACTTTCCACTACAGCTGTATCTTACTATTCTTATTTAATTTATCTTATAATGTCCAGCTTATCAACATTCTTAATCACAGGTCCTAATCTAAGTGTTAGTTTAACCTTATTTTTCATCTTAACTAACCCATCTCTTTAACAACTATGTCTGGTCTTGTCAATTCTGGGGTTCATAAATGTTGCAATTTTTTATATGAATAATCAAGGAAAATATCGACTAATCTTGTACATATAAACACTTAATAGATGTGTTCAAAGAAAAAACACTTAGATATCTTCTTATCATATAAAACATTTAAATTTATGCTCGTGAAAACTTTATATTATTCAAACCAATATAAAATCGAGTAATCCATAGCAATGTTTTAAATTTCAAAACATCAGGTTTGATTCAGTACTGATTCAGTTTTGCTTTTTTAGGTTTATAAATAATTTGTCGAAGTTGATTCGGTTTAATTCCTCCTAATTTGGCTGAGATTTCAGATAATATATTCCGGCCTGCAAACCTTTCCTCGTAAATGTTACATTTTAAATTTATAGTGCTTAGAAATTTTATATTTTTCAATCTTTTGGTTAATTTTGTTCTGGAAATATATCACCGTGAATTAAAATGTCGAAAAGACTGTAAATTTGGAGGATGCAATTTATAATTAAGATACAATTATAGTTTTGGTTAAGCTAGAAGTTCCAGGTTCATTCATGTAGTCAAGTATCAGAATGGGACTGATGACGATGGATTCGTCAATGCATGCTAAATTATGAAAAAGAGATGTAGTCTCACCACACAACCACACAATTATTTACAAGTTAGAACCAAATAAATTATTCAGATACATTTGTTACAGAATAAATTTGAGCCAAACCTAATGCCTTTATAGGCTTTTTCCCTATAATATATTGGCTAAATGTCATTTTCATAAACTAGTATATCTCAATGGATAAGCGTAATTAGTAATTGGTTTCAATTATTTTGGGTTGTCCTTTCTTTATCATACTTTGTTATAGCCAATAATATTATTTTAAGAATGTTCTTCAAACTCTAATCTTCACTTGAAAAAATATTAATATTGTATCATCCACTTGTTTAGATAACACAAAAACATGATTTAACTGGATATATATCAACAAAATTTCACTCATTGCATAAAAGAAATTATTTATCCATATATATAGTTTGTCTTGCATGCATATGTGGCAAGGTACGGAAAAAACACCAATTTAATCCTTATCCTTACCACAAAATCTTACATGGAAAAATCACATATAAATCAATCGTTGTTTGTCAGTTGAACAAATCCTATTCCTAACTCAAACTCAAAAACCAGTTTACTGATTCTGCATGTTTATCTGAAATCAAGACCCGGTTAGATCTGCATAGGTAGATATTAATCATTTCGTTAAACTCATTTTCTCAAAACTAATCATTTATAAAAAATTAATTTCAACTTAGATAACTAAATAAATTTTTGCAGAAGTTTAAAGATCTTTTAAATTTATGTTGTATATATTTTAGTAGTAATGGTGATATATTACACATATTTTAATGTGCTTATGATTTTTGTTTAATGTAGTTAATGAAATATTGCTTGATAAAATAAAAGTTAAAATCTAAAACTTTTTCTGTTTTCTCATTTATTAATAAAAGAGTGCTGGGATTAAAACCGATCTGATTTGCCCGGTCTAATCCAAACCGAAAATTAGACAAATCGGACCGGTTATGTAAACTGAATTCAGGTATTTTGGAACAGAATAAAATTTGTATTTGGATATAGGATCGGGTCGGTTCAGTTCAGTTGACCCGATCGGTTATTGCTTAACCGAAATTTAATCTTGACCTAAATTATACTAACTTCTTTTTCTTCTCTTATCTTCTTCTTCCGTTTTCTTATTGCCTACTCTTTTTAATCAAATTTGATTAATTGATTTCTTTGTTTCAATTAATCGACTTTATTATCTTCTCAAGTCAAGCTTCTATTCACATAATCTTCTCTTGCCTTCTCTTTTTCTATTCTCAATCACATCTTCTCTTCCCTTGGAATAATCGATTCTCTTCAATTATTTTCAGGTCTTCTTCTTCTTACTTAGGTTCAGTTTTCCTCTCAACTTCTTCTCTACTACTCACAATTCTTCTCTTCTCTTATTTTGAGTACTGTTTGGAACTTTGAGTATTACTGAAATTATGATTATCAGTTGACCTTATGACTCGAATGTTTGATGATAGATTAGCCTTATGACTGACGCAATGATTAGCCTTATGGCTGAAATTTTGATTATTAATGTCGATTATGAATGTTGTTATTTTAATGATTCATTGAATGTCGTTGGCCTTATCAAAGTAGATTTTGTTGCTTAACCAAATCTGATCAATTTTTGATACAAGTTTTGAATATTCTGTAACTGAGATTATGTAATAGTTTATGAACATTCTGTAGCTTAGATTATGTAATAGAAAAACATAATTATTTTCTGCTCAATAATGCATCCACATTGCTTTAGGATTTGATTTGGATTTTTTTATGTGCTGTTGTTGCCGTTTTAATCGGAAGAGAGTATCTCTCATCACATATATATGGACAACTCCTACTACTTCATGGAGTTACATGGTGGTGAATGTTCATTGGATTGATGCTAATTAGGTGTTACAAAAAAGGATCATAAGCTTCAAACCGGTCACAGACCATAAGGGAGAAACCATTGCTGAACAACTTAGTGAGTGTCTAGAAGATTGGGGAATTGCAAGTGTATTCATAGGGACAGTTGACAATGCCAAAGGGAATGATAAAGCATTGAAGTTGTTGACATATGCTTTGAGGCTGAAGAGTACTCAATCATTGGTTATGATGGTGCACATCTACACATTCGTTATTATGCTCATATTCTGAATCTGATTGTGAGAGATGGTTTAGCTTCAGTGAATGAGAGTGTAGTTGCCATTACAAACGCTATAAAGTATGTAAGATCATCGACCCCAAGGCTGGAATCATTTCAGAATCAGGTTTTGACAGGGAAAGTAACTAGAGGGAGTGTGACACTTGACTGCATTACAAGGTAGAATTCGACATACCTTATGCTCACATCTACTCTAAAATTCAGAAGTGCATTTGAGAAGTTGTTTACAGGAGACAAACTCTACAATGATTGTTTCAAGGAGATATATGAAGACGGGAAAAAACAAGTTGACTTCTAGTAATTGGGACAAACTTCAGAGTTTTGTGAAGTTTCTCAGATTATTTTTCAACTATACTTTGGCATTTACAACATCTAAGACAGTAACATCTTCACTTTGCTACAATGAGATAATCATCATAGAGCAACATCTTATTTCATTGAGCTCCCACAATGATGAGGTTCTAAAGACACAATTATTAGCCATGAGAGCTAAGTTTGAGAAGTATTGGGATGGACTTCTCAACATGAATCCATTACTTATCATTGCAAGTGTCCCTGACCCAAGGAATAAGATGCAGTTTGCATCTATTTGCTTTGACAAACTCTATGGTAAAGACAGTGAGGAGAGCAAGCATCTAAGATCCTCAATCAAAACAACAATGAAGAATTTGTATGAAGAGTATGTCATTAAGCTAAGCACCTCTTCTCAAGCTGGTTCCTAGAGTGATATGGGTGATTCTAAACAAGGTAGTCATTTGCTCTTTGATATGTCTGATAATGATGGCTATGATAGGGATGCTTTGTATCAAGAGATGGATAATGAAACTGCTAAAGAGGAAGCTACTAGTGAGTTATACATTTACTTGCTGGAGAAAACTGTGCCACATAAGAAAAATCTCTTGGGAATGGATTATGATGTGCTAGCATGGTGGAAGCGTAATAGTGTGAAGTTTCCCATATTATCAGAGTTTGCTAAGGATTTTCTTGCCATTCAAGTGTCTTCAGTTGCTTTTGAGTCTGCATTCAGTACAAGTGGGAGAATATTGGATCCTTATAGAAGTTACTTAGCACCGCATATGATTGAAGCTTTGCTCTGTTTACAACAGTGGCTAAGAAACACAATAGATGCAACAAAGATTGCAAACTTGGCTCAAATGGTTGAAGAATTGGAGTTTTAGACTCATTAGATAATCTACTGCATCTGTTTTTTACATTATCTTATTTGATTCATGTGTATTTCCATGTCTGTTTAAGTCTGGACAGAACCAAACTTATGAGTATTTGTTGCCTTGTGTAGTTTCTTAATCTTTGGAACAGCTTCGACTTGATCTGTGAGCTGCATGTTGAAAGCATTGCTGCAAAAACTATCTTTCTATCTCTCTTTTAAAATTTCAACTTGAACTTATTGGATATTTGTCATTGAAGTTATTTGTGACAACGACTTATTTGTCATGAATCTTTGTTTTTATGCTATGAAGTATAAACTTTAAAGTTAGATACATGTGTGGAATTATTTTTGGCTTATTTTAGTGAATTTTCAGTGTATAGAACAGGTAAAAACAATTTCAGAAAAAAAACTGGTTAAACGGGTTGGTTTGAATGGAGTATTTCTGATCCGAAATACCCAATACTTGAACTGACCCAATTTATATTGAATTTCAGTTATTTTTGGATAATTTATAAAAAAAACTATAACTACCCAAATTCCGATTTAACTGATCCGAACAGACCCGATATACCAGAAGTCGCATGCCTATTAGATTATGTAATAGTTTATGAACATTCTGCAACTTAGATTATGTAATAGAAAAACATAATTTTTTTTCTGCTCAATAATGCATCCACATTGCTTTAGGACTTGACTTGGACTTTTTATGTGCTGTTGTTGCCGTTTTAATCGAACTTGGACTTGGACTTTTTATGTGCTTAGTCGGACTTTATATAATCAAGCCATTAATATTTATAATTTGTTTATGACTCTCGTTGGCTTGTTTCTTACAAGTTAGAAACAGATTGTGTTTGTACTCAATAATTTGCATTGAAGAGATAATTTGTTATTGACTTTGCTAATTTTCTGTTAGTAGATGGTTTTTATTCAGGATAATAATGATGATTTTATTGATGAAGAGGAAGAAATTTTAGGACATAATGAAACAGGAAATAAGAAGAAAACGGCAATTGGGAAATCAACGTGTGAGACCCATATATGAAAATTTTTTTGGAGTTAAATTTGTGGTCTATAAGGCTCAGTAAGGGAAGGAGATTCAAATTTGAATGAAAAGAGAATTTGTTGGAGAAGATAAGGGTATGAAAAGAGAATTTGTTGGAGAAGATAAGGGTTAGCAACCTAACCTTAAGATCAAGCCATGCCTCCTATATAATCGACTAATCTCAGCGCCTATTCACCTTTTTACCTTCTCCCATCTGCAAACTCGATCTCCTAAGTCACGCTTTGTGCTTTCAAATTTTGCTGAGCAACCTTCAGAAGGTTCAAACTGGTAAGAAATTGAGTCCAGACAGCTTAGTTTCAGGGTCAATAAATTTTGATTGACTGATCCGTTGATTGTGTTTTGCATATTCTTGGAAAGCTCATTCTCTCAAGAAGCCGTAGCCGCAATTCAATTGTCAATTGGAGCTGTATTGAGAAAGTTACGGTTAGTCTAAGGTAAGGCGTCAAAATTATTTGCTATTTTAGAAACATGCCCATTTGGCTTACTTTCAGAGTTCATAACTATGTGACCACTAATATTATGGCAGTGATCTATATAGGTCTCGAAAGATCTTACTCTCAAAAGTTCATAGCCTAAAATGGAATCCAAATCGGAATCGTATTAAGGAAGATACAGTCTGTTTAAGGTATGACGTTGAGTCAGTTTCTGTTTCAATTAATGAAATTCTGGATTTCTATTTATGAATCTGTGTTCGATTTGACATCTTTGGGGTTGTTTTCTGTAACCATCTGAGTAAGAGGGGCTAGGAACTTGTTGGCTTTGGATAGAGGACATATCTAGGAAGCCAACGAGACCATCAGACGTTCAGATCAAAGTAAGATCTGTTCAGAAATCGCGTGGCTTATCCCGCAAGTAACCACTGTTGATTTGGAAATCGAGCTGCTGGGTTTTGAGTTTCAACATATTTTTCCTGCGTTTTTCAATCTGTGCACCGGCCTATCAAGGTGATTACATGATCTGCGAGTCTTTCAGTTTTAATTTAATCAAAGTTAATTTATCTTGCTAATATTAAAGTATTTTATTAAGTATAAATATAAATATAAGTAAAAATATAAATCTAAATATTTGTATAAATAAAAATAAATTTATAAATAATAATTATTATTATATTATTAATTTTAGCAACTCTGTGACTATTTGTTATTAGAAGAGTTGCTTGAATATATTATTTGATAAATAAATATATATGAATATTAAGGATAATTATGATATAATATATGGTTGAGAATAATTAATATTTTGAGTTGGTAAAGTGAAAAAAAATATTTAGAGTATGTTGTAAAGCTGTCTCTTAAAGAGTGGTGACGCGGAATTCAACTTTAGCTACGGGCCGGCATTCCTGCGGAAAAGAGAGAGATGGTCTGAAGTGGGTTGACAAGAATGCTTCAGTCCAAAAACCGCTGACGAGCTAGGGAGGATCGAGTTCTGGGCCGTGGTCTACTAAACAAGTGCCTTAAACCACCTAGAGGGTGGTGGACCATTATGTGTAGAGTTGGCTGCTACGACGGACTGACATGTTTGGTACAACTTGTTGAAAAACACGATATGCTTGCTTTCTGTGATAAGATATATTAGCTTTAATTAGGCTAGAACTTTAAGCCTCAGTGGGCGGAAGTGAACTCCTCACTGAGTATTTTATACTCATCCCTCATTTTTCCTTTTTTCCAGATCAGATCGAGGTTCGTGAGTAGCAGGCCTCGAGTCTTCCAAGTTATTGAAATTTTTGTTTCTGGTTTATTTAATTTCCCAAATGACATTTTCCTTTAAAGTTATTTTCTTCTATTTCGAACATTTTTATTTAATAAATTTATGTAAGATTTTGGGACCATTATCAAACTTAATTAATAAAGTATTATTTTTGGCACTTATTAACAAGCTGTCTTCAAAGTTGGGAGCAGGCTGTTACACAACGAGTGAGATTCCTCCAAGACCAAGGAAGAGACATGCTAGTAGATTAGCAGTATGGGCACATTTTATTGACAATGTGAATGGAGAAGGAACAATGAGCAGTTGTCGGTATTGTGGACAAGCAATCGGGTGTGACAGCAAAAAAGTTGGAACAATTCCCATGAAGAATCACTTGGAAAGATGTAAGTTGTTCATGGCTTACAAAGAGAGTGGGTCTCAGTCTGTTTTGGTGCATGATAGCAGTGGTGTAGTCACATCCATGAAGTACGATAAAGACTTGTTCAGAATGTGAGTGGATGAGATGATTATACTAGCTGGGTTGCCTTTTTCGTTTGTGGAATCAGAGGGATTTAGGAGACTCTGTTTCAATATACTCCCAATGTATACAGTTCATTGTAGAAAGGAAGCAACTTCCGACATCTACTCAATGTACCTGCAAGAGAAAGAAAATCTGAAGAAGTTGTTTGGTTGTGATAAGAAGAGAGTATCTCTCACCACATATATATGGACAGCTCCTACTACTTCATGGAGTTACATGGTGGTGACTGCTCATTGGAATGATGCTAATTGGGTGTTACAAAAAAGGATCATAAGCTTCAAACCTGTCACAGACCATACATTGTTGAAAAACTTAGTGAGTGTCTTAAAAATTAGGAATTGCAAGTGTATTCACAGTGACAGTTGACAATGCCAAAGCGAATGATAAAGCATTGAAGTTGTTGACATATGCTTTGAGGCTGAAGAGTACTCAACCACTGGTTAGTGATGGTGCACATCTACACATTCGTTGTAGTGCTCATATTCTGAATCTGATTGTGAGAGATGGTCTAGCTTCAGTGAATGAGAGTGTAGTTGCCATTAGGAACGCTATAAAGTATATAAGATCATCGACCCCAAGGCTGTAATCATTTTAAAATCGGGTTTTGACAGGGAATGTAAGTAGAGGGAGTGTGACACTTGACTGCATTACAAGGTGGAATTCGACATACGTTATGCTCACATCTGCTTAGAAATTCAGAGGTGCATTTGAGAAGTTGTTTGCAGAAGACAAACTCTACAATGATTATTTCAAGGAGATAGATGAAGATGGGAAAATCGAGTTGGTCCTCCAACTTCTAGTAATTGGGACGAAATTCAGAGGCTAGTGAAGTTTTCTCAGATTATTTTTCAACTGCACTTTAGCATTTTCAGCATCTAAGACAGTAACATCTTCACTTTGCTACAATGAGATAGTCATCATAGAGCAGCATCTTATTTCATTAAGCTCCCATAATGATGAGGTTCTAAGGACACAAGCATTAGCCATGAGAGTTAAGTTTGAGAAGTATTGGGATGAACTTCTCAACATGAATCCATTACTTATCATTGCAAGTGTCCTTGACCTAAAGAATAAGATACAGTTTGCATATATTTGCTTTGACAAACTCTATGGTAAAGACAGTGAGGAGAGCAAGCATCTAAGATCCTCAATCAAAACAACAACGAAGAATCTGTATGAAGAGTATGTATTTAAGCTAAGCACCTCTTCTCAAGCTGGTTTCAAGAGTGTTATGGGTGATTCTGAACAAGGAAGTCATTCGCTCTTTGATTTGTCTGATGATGATGGCTATGATAGGGATGCTTTGTATCAAGAGATGGATAGTGAAACTCCTAATGAGGAAGCTACTAGTGAGTTATTTTACTTGTTGGTGAAAACTGTGCGACGTAAGAAAAATCTCTTGGGAATAGATTATGATGTGCTAGCATGGTGGAAGCGTAATAGTGTGAAGTTTCCCATATTATCTGAGCTTGCTGAGGATGTGCTTGTCATTCAAGTTTTTTCTGTTGATTTTGAGTCTGCATTCTGCACAAAGTGGGAGAATATTGGATACTTATAGAAGTTGCTTAGCACCGCATATGATTGAAGATTTGTTCTGTTTACAACAGTGGCTAAGAAACACAATAGATGCAACAAAAATTGCAAACTTGGGTCAAATGATTACATAATTAGAGTTTCATGACTTATTAGGTAATCTACTGCATTTGTTATTTACATTGTCTTATTTGATTCACGTGTGTTTCTATGTTTGTTTAAGCCTGGACAGAACCAAACTTATGAGTATTTGTTGCCTTGTGTAGCTTCTTCTTCTTTGGGACAACTTCGAATTTATCTGTGAGCTGCAAGTTGAAAGCATTGCTGCAAAAATCATCTTTCTATCTGTCTTTTAAAATTTCCAGAATTGAACTTATTGGATATTTGTCATTGATGTTATTTGTGACAACACTCTATTTGTCATGAATCTTTGTTTTTATGCTATGAAGTATAAACTTTGAAGTTAGATACATGTTTGGAATCATTTTGGCTTATTTAAGTGAATTTCACAGGTAAAAATGATTTCAAGAAAAAAAATAGGTTAATCGGGTTAGTTCAGATGGAGTATTTCTGACCCGAAATACCTGATACCCTAACCGACCCGATTTATATTGAGTTTCGATTATTTTTGGATAATTTATAAAAAATCATAACTACCCAAATTTTTATTTAGCCGACCTGAACCGACCCGATATACCTGAAGTCGCATGCCTAGTTAGATGTTCTTACCCTTAAACTTAGGGTTTTAAATCACTAAAAAAGAATCTAGGTTGATCTGGGACAAACCGGATCAAACCAAGAGTAAAAAATCCGTCTGGCCATAATCTCGACCAAGGGGTCAAGATTTTCAAAGTTGAACCTTCCATCTTGTTTTCATGACCTTGAATCTCGACCAAGGGGTCGAGATTTTGAATGTTAAATCTTCTGGTTCGATTTGACGAGCTGGTTTCACGAGCTAGGGTAGAGTATTTGAAGCTTGGTTTGTTCGGGATGAACTCTCTACCCATAATCACGAGCATAGGGTCAAGATTTGGGCTCCGTGTCTCATTGTTGTTTTTGTGAAATATCTCGACCCTTTTTCATGAGTATGTAGTCGAGATTTCTTCTTGGGTCTCTCCTCTTCTCTCTTTGATGCTTCATTGCTTCTACAATTTTGTTCTTAGCTTATGCACCTCCAAGAGTAGGCTCCAATCTACCTAAAAAGATCAAAAAGGAACAAATAAACGACTTGAATTATCTAAACCTTAAAATACAAAATCAAAGTAAACTTATACTAAAATGAATGAATAAGACTTGTAAATGATGAAAAATGGTCAAATATGCATGAAATCTATGTAAATACGATACATATCGCTAATAAAATGGAAGGAGATAATTCTCAATATCTTCCTGAAAATGGCGGAGTTAAAAATACCGTAAAAACCCGACGACAAGAGACTTGCCGCTGGAAAATCCTGAATTGATAAGACCTCGAACAAGTCTTCAGTATGCAGACAAGGAGCAAAACAACCATTACCCAGTGAGCGCCCAAGTCAAGCGAGACAAGCCCTAGTTCAGATCCGGAAAAGAAATAAAACTCAACCAGGAGAAGTAACTAATTGAAATCAAACCAATCACACTCTAACTAACCATAAGTAGACTGAACTGAGCTAAAGAGAAAACTAATTAACACATAACTAGGAGAACATCAAAGTCAAACCATAAGTCTCGTGCCCAAGCTCCTAGAATTCCGGTGAAAGCTCCGGTGAGGAAGCTGCCCGTGAGGGCGACAAGTGGGAGAATATTGGATCCTTATAGAAGTTGCTTAGCACCGCA
Source organism: Lepidium aucheri (assembly GCA_900406435.1). Taxonomy (NCBI): domain Eukaryota; kingdom Viridiplantae; phylum Streptophyta; class Magnoliopsida; order Brassicales; family Brassicaceae; genus Lepidium; species Lepidium aucheri. The sequence continues at coordinate 28,591 of OVBA01002678.1, forward strand.
TATGGTTGATGCTTTGCTCTGTTTACAATAGTGGCTAAGAAACAAAATAGATGCAGTAAAGATTGCAAACTTGGCTCAAATGATTGAAGAATTGGAGTTTCATGAATCATTAGGTAATCTACTGCATCAATTTTTTACATTGTCTTATTTGATTCACGTGTGTTTCCATGTCTGTTTAAGCCTCGACAGAACCAAACTTATGAGTATTTGTTGGCTTGTGTAGCTTCTTTTTCTTTGGAACATCTTCGAATTGATCTGTGAGCTGCAGGTTGAAAGCATTGCTGCAAAAACCATCTTTATATCTCTCTTTTAAAATTTCCAAACTTGAACTTATTGGATATTTGTGTTGAAGTTATGTGTCACAACAACTTATTTTTCATGAAACTTTGTTTTTTATGCTATGAAATATAAACTTTGAAGTAGATACATGTTTGCAATCATTTTGGCTTATTCTAGTGAATTTTTAGTGTATAGAACATGTAAAAAACGATTTCAGGAAAAAAAACAGGTTAATCGGGTTGGTTTGGATGGAGTATTTCTGCCCTGAAATACCCGATACCCAAACCGACCCGACTTATATTGAATTTTTGTTATTTTCGGATAATTTATAAAAAACCATAACTACCCGAATTTTGATTTAACCGACCCAAACCGACCCGATATACCTGAAGTCGCAGGCCTAGTTAGATGTTCTTACCCTTAAACTTATGGTTTTAAATCACTAAAAAAGAATCTGGGTTGATCTGGGATAAACCGGATCAAACCAAGAGTGAAAAATCCGTCTGGCCATAATCTCGACCAAGGGGTCGAGATTTTCAACGTTGAACCTTCCATCTTGTTTGTACAACCTTGAATCTCGACCAAGAGGTCGAGATTTAGAATGTTAAATCTTCTGGTTCGATTTGACGAGCTGGTTTCACGAGCTAGGGTAGAGTATTTGAAGCTTGGTTTGTTCGGGATGAACTCTCTACCCATAATCACGAGCATAGGGTCAAGATTTGGGCTCCGTGTCTCATTGTTGTTTTTGTGAAATATCTCGACCCCTTTTCATGAGTATGTAGTCGAGATTTCCTCTTGGGTCTCTCCTCTTCTCTCTTTGGTGCTTCATTGCTTCTACAATTTGATTGGTCCTTAGCTTATGCACCTCCAAGAGTATGCTCCAATCTACCTAAAAAGACCAAAAACAAACAAATAAACGACTCAGTCTATCTAAACACTAAAATACAAAATCAAAGAAAACTTATACTAAAATGAATGAATGTGACTTGTAAATGATGAAAAATGATCAAATGCATGAAGTCTATGTAAATATGATGCATATCACTACTGATACAGAAGGAGATGAATCTCAATATCTTCCTGAAAATGGCAGAGTCAAAAATACCGTACTAACCCGACGACAAGAGACTTGCCATTGAAAAATCCTGAATTGATAAGACCTCGAACAAGTCTTCAGTATGCAGATAAGGAGCGAAACAACCTTTACCCGGTGAACGCCCATATCAAGCGAGACAAGCCTCATTTCAGATCCGGAAAAAAAAAACTCAACCAGGAGAAGTAACTAATTGAAATCAAACCAATTACACTCTAACTAACCATAACTAGACTGAACTGAGCTAAAGAGAAAACTAATTAACACATAACTAGGAGAACATGCAAGTCAATCCAAGCTCCCAGAATTCGGGAGAAAGCTCCGGTGAGGAAGCTGCCCGTGAGGGCGACGACGGGCAACCAAACTCCATACCTCAAGCCAACCATTCAGATCTTCGGCGGTCCATGCAGAGGGATAACACGTTACGATTTGCAACAACACCGGTGCTATAACTTCGATGAACCAACTCTGTATTTCCGGCGAGTTAGATATGTAACTCCAACGCATCAGATCTGCAAAATCTGGTGAACCAACCTGCATGCGAAGCCCTCCGGCGAGGTAGAAAAGGAGTCCACCATGAGTGAACCTCCAGGCCACCGTCACGCACGGTGGAGCAGGTGCGACGATAGCATTACGTACTTTATGAAACAAACTTGTACATATGCATATCTTTAGCCAAAGAAAAGAAAAGACTTTTTCATATGCTCCAATAATTATTTACATCAGTTAATTAATGCCTAGTTTTTATTTTATTTTATGGTTTAATCATGACTAATCCGAAAATAACCTGCCCTAGAAGACTTCTAAAGTAGGGAGGTGAGCATTGACTTGTAGGTCAATCTATGAATTGTTATCATCAAGACCAACACTTTCAAACAAAATAGAAACTTAACAGCTTGCTGCAGAGGCAATTTCAATGAAACCAACGATGGATACTAATTAACAATTATCATAATCATTTTTTTTGGATTCAAGTATAAACAAATTTAAATACTAAACCCCCAAGAGATGAGTCTTATCACGTGTAGAATAGTATTCCATCACTGTTTACAAAAGCAAATCCTAGATAACTGATTAATAAAGCCAAGAAATATACAAATTGAATTAAGTAAATTGAGGGAAGAAGAAAAGACTAGGTTCACAGAAACTACTTGACAAAAGAAACCATAATAATAATATACTATCTAGACTAGAGCCACCTTTTCTAGAGGCCTTAAAAGAGTTATGGGCGGTGTGGCATTTTAGTGAAAAGGCTTGAATTTTGATTGTTGTGTCAATTAAGTCCATAAATATGTGAGTATGAAACTATGTACACATGTGTCCACAAAACCTCAGTGGCCAACACAGCTGTGCTCTAATGGCTCTGAACAAAAAGACTAAAGACAGCTCGATCGGTAGTATGTTATATGCATGAGTTCTAACTTCCTTTAAAACACATATGTGTAAGTCTTTTACATGATTCTCTCTAGCCCTATGACAACTAGAACTCGAGACAATGGTAATACACTACTTGAAAACGAACCACCTAGGTTATCGAAAGAAAAAAATAAACTTCGTAGATGATTTTTTACCTTGAAAGACACATAAGAGTTTAGGTATGATTTGGTCCTAGTGAAGAAGAGAAGACTACTCAGCAATTGCCTTTATTATAGAACCTAACGCAGTGTTGAAGTTTTCGTATAAATCTAGTGAAGGCAAGTTAATATTACAAATGAAAGCTTTCTCGTAATTTATTTTTATTTATTCTTAAAATAATCGTACACAAACACCACATTTATTTGAGAAAAACAAATAAATAATAATAATAATAATAATAATAATAATAATAATAATAATAAATAGATAAAACTTATTTGAGTTACAAAGATAATGTCAAAGTAACTTATTCAAGAAACAAAAAATTAACAATATTTAAGTGCAACCTGGAGGAACACCTTGAGGAAACCTTCTTTTATCATTGCAATAGTTGTAGACCATATACTTACTTTGTACCGCTTTCATTCTTGTCTGGCCATTTGAATCAAGTGTTTGTGTGAACCATGGAGCATTCGATGGACAAGATGATTTTCCATTAGCCCACACACATCCTTCAACGTTGTAGTTTCTGTAGAAAGCAGTGAAAGGAGCTTTGGACCAGTCAGTTTTCTCTAATCCTCCTCTTGTAGCCCAATGCTCGGCTTCCCACAGACTCGCGTAGAGTCTCATTGGTTGCTTCGTTGGGAATGGAACTCCCATTGACTCAGAGTTCTTGAACTCTCTAATTGGAACTCCATCAACTGTGAAACTGTAACAGTGTAAAAAGAGAAGAGAATATCAGTTCATGAGCTCAGAGAACTTGTTATTCAGTGTATAAGGGAATAAGTTTTCACTTACATAATCCTTTGTGGGTTCCATGTGATGCAGTAAGTGTGAAAGTTTTTGGTTGGGTCGAACCATAGATGAAATTGTTGCTCTTTGTCTCCTGAGCCTTTTGTATAAACATTAGTATGGAGAGTAATAGGATGACCACTTAAGTTACCCAAGAACTCGAAATCGATCTCATCCCAAGTAGTTCCAGGAGATTTAAGCTGTACACCACAAACACCAACATACTCAATACATGCAACCTAATGAATAGCAAAATGGTCTGAAATTGAATGTAACTTACATAGAATGTTGTCACTGTTCCAGCTGAGTTACCAGGAACAAGT
>OVBA01002679.1:0-32635 GCA_900406435.1 Lepidium aucheri
ATGCATCAATACCTTCATTCTCTTTGTTTAGCATGATCCGAAAAGTGTGTGCTTGGTAAACCCTCTCAAAAGTTAAGTGGAAAATTAAGCTGCCCGCAAAGAACTTAAACCGAGTAAGTGGTAAAGGTGAAGCGGCTGGAAGGATGTGTANCTGGAAGGATGTGTAAACCCGCAGCCTTTCATGTATGTGTATATCCAGTAACCTACTCCATATGCGGGTTGGTGGAGCAACTTGGGAAGATGCGTAAACCCGTAGCTTTTCATGTTTGTGTAAGCCAACTTTGGAAAAGCCAAAATGGCACATAAAAAAAAAGAAAAAGAAAAAAGAAAAAGAAAAGAAAGAATTAATAATCGGGCAGCAAAATTTTAATGAGAGGGAACCATTTAATTTGAAAAATGATCATGCTAAGCTTAGGGAAGTCGAAACATGTACTTCTTGATTTCTAGTCTCTTTTGAGGACCTCACCAAAAAGAATAAGGAATTAGACTTGCACCTTTAGAGACCAGCTTAGGTGATAGGAATCCATAGGTTGTATGCTATATTTAGGGATGATTACATTGCGGTTTCTAAAATGATAGAGCCCATATGTGGATTACGGTTTGGCTTAAGCAAGTTGTTTGTTAGACAAGATGTCTCCACTTTGTGTGTTCAGCTTTTCCACCTTAGGTCATTGCACTTGCTGGAGGCCAAGCAAGATCTTAATTTTGGGGAGCTGATGTGTGTGATTTTTGATGGTTTTAGAGTCTTGTTTTAGATAGTTTTGCATCCGTTTAGATAGATTTTCCGATTACTTAGGTCTTTTTAGGTTTGTTTTGCTTTCTTTGCATCTGCATTTGGAGTTTGGAGTTTATTCTAGGTAAAGGAGCAAAAGGAGCTGAAAATGGAGCTAAGGATAATTAGATCAGCTGCTAGGCAAAAGAAGTCATGCAAACTCGGATCGTTGCCTCGTGGATCGCAAGGCAAGGACTGCTCGGAATGCCCAGGAAAAGATGCCTCAGTCACCAGCCTCAACCTATTTGCTGCGAGGGAAAACAAATCCATTACACTCAGACTATTCACTCGGCCTCAACTCCCGAGGGCAAAGACCAGAACCACTCCTCGGTGCCCAAGCTCGCGCAAGGATTCTAAAGGCAAGATTTCTAGTTGATCGATTTAGGTCGGTTTGACCATTAGGGTTATGCAAATGACCCTATAAATACCCCTTAATCACTATCTTATCATTTTATCTATTGTTTAGCCAAAAAAAATTTCTCTATGTTGTTGCTTTTATTTATGCTTTGATTAAGGTACTTTTATGTTTAAGCTTTGATATGAATGGAATGATTTTAGATTGATCTTCATCTTTACTTTCTGCTTTTTACTTTATTGTTCTTTATGTTTATGCAAATGAGATCTCCTCTGATCCTCCACTCTCAAGTAATAAGACGTGAGTAGATCCTTGTGGCTCTCGAGGATAGGGAGATCGGAGGTGAATCAACCGATTCCCTTGCCGTGCAAACATGATCTAACTCCGATCTCTTCTCACATGGCTAAGCTTAAGGCTGATCTCTCTCTGATCAGGGCCGTGACCTAAGGCTAGCGCCAAACGAATCGGAGACCAAGTGCCATGTGAGTGATGGTTTGATCCACCAAGGTGAGATCTAGTATTGTGGGTTGGCTATTAGATGTATTGGGCTAAACTTTAAGTTTCTGATTTGGTATGATCATGACTAGCGCCGTAATGGATCAACCAGATTAGTTAGAGATCTTCACCATGAGAATGGATTGATCTAAGCTTGTCTTGGTCTAGGGATCGCTCTATTTAGCTCGGCGAGGTTGGATCGGCGAGTTTACCGCCGATCAAACCCTCTCTATCCTTTAGATCTATGCTTTTAACCTTAGTTTCGTTCATTGCAATTATCTTCCTCTGTTTTCTATGTGTTTCTCTGTTTGAATGTTTAAGTTCTGTTTTTATTTTGTCCTCTAGTCTATTTTATCCTGTTAGCTAGATTGTAAGCTCATTAGATAACATAGCCTATCTTTGTAACAAATTGATAGGTCGCATGAACTAGGAACTGGTAGTAGAATGGTTGATTACAAGCAAATTCTGAGTATTGGTTCGACAATTCCCATTACTTATCCTATGCTTCAATGATTTGATTTCTTAGGCTCTAAAACCTTGTTATCAGTACCTTGCGCACCTAGACATGCACCACCAAGACTGTCTCAGAAACAATACCAGCCTAACCCCGAGAAGTACTCAGAATCTTTCCAAGACCCATCCACGAAGCACTTAGTACCAGTAAAGGCAGGCGAACCCACCATGGCCGAGACAACATATCCTTCTCCACACAGGAGCTCTGAGAACACCTTGTCAAATCCGATGAGTTAACGACATCCAACTGCATATTCATAGTGAACCATGCTAGTGCTTCCTCTTCCGCGTGTTTTACAATTTCTCGGGGGTCTCTATCGATATTTGAGAAAACCTTCTCACTCTGCGCCTTCCAAATAAACCATAACAACCAAGAGTAATTGCATTTACCCAAAAAAGGAGAGAGTCTCCAAAACAAGAAATACATGTTAGAAATAATCGACGAGTCAGGGACAACATCCACAATTGAGGGAATCTGTGAAGTGCCCAAGTTTGGACTGCACGAGGGCATTCAAACAAAATATGGTTAATTGTCTCATTCTCCGCACCACATGGACTACATTATTGCAAACAATTAATACCTCAACAAACAAAATTAGCCTCAACAGCCACATGCCGCGAAATTGCCTACCACATGCCCTGAAATTGCCTACCACATAACATGTCTGATCTTGGGAGGGCATTTCTACTTCCAGGTCTTGCTTTGAAGAACCACTAGAGTCGGGTCAAAACTTCTACGTTTGGAGTTAGAGAGATTATGCTCCCATAACCGGTTTTAACTGAATATCGCTCAAATTTGGTAAAATGCCAATCAAACCAGTCATCTCGAGATAATAGAAGAATAGGAATTCCTAAAATTAATCTGGCATCCAAAGGATCAAATAACTGACAAACCAAAACAGAGCGCTAACCCTAAGAGCATGAATCTATAAGCTGATCTACAATAAGATGAGGATAAAAAGAAGAATCATGCCCCGCTGCAGGCCTTGGAATAGTGTATGGAATCCAAGGGTCCTCTAGGCCAAAATAGAAGACCCATTCCCAACTCTCGTAATCAACTCCTTCCGTATTAAATCTCTAGCAGAAATAATACTCCGCCAATCATATGGCGGTGAATAACACTTACGAGGCTCCAAAGGACTAGAATCCTTAAAATATCTTCCCAGAATAACTTTGGAGAACATAGAGTCTGGAAAATCAAGTAACCTCTTAGCCAAAAGTGTCGTAATAGATTCCTCGATAACATGAAAACCTAGACCACCTTCATGTGTACCATATCAAAGCGTATCCCATTTGGACTAATGAATTTCTGTAGAGCTCTGAGAATTCTTCCACCAAAAGTCATAATTGCAGAAGTAATCTTCAAACTTAAGACCTTAGGAAGAAGAAAACACGACATTACATAAGACAACAAGCAGCCAAAATAGATTTAACAAGAATCTCTTTTCCACCTTTAGATAGAAACTTAGTCGATCAAGAACTAATCCTGACATTAATTATATCCCTAACAAAAGTAAAGACCTTCGACTTGGCACCTTCTAACCCTTTCGGGAGACCTAAATAGGTTACCATACCCCCCACATTACGAATCCTAAGAATATCCTGAATCTTTCTTTTATCTACTCTGACACCTGATGACCAAGCTAAATATAAGATTTCACAAAATTAATTTGTTGGCCAGAAACCTTTTCATAATCTTTAAGAATACCTAAAATAACTGACGACACCACCTTATCAGTCTTATAGAAAAATAACCTATCATCAGCAAACAACATGTGAGAAACAGAAGGGCTTTGCCGAGCAATAACAACTCCCCAAATTAACTTCGCCGCCTCAGCACACTTAAACTGAGAAATAAGGATCTTTGTACAAATAATTAAGAGGTAAGGAGATAACGGATCCCCTTGATGTAACCCACGCTGCGGACAGATCCAGCCATGAGGTTGCCCATTAATCAGAACTGAGTACCTTATAGATCTAATGCAATACATCATAGAAGACACCCAATGGCGGTGAAAATCTAGTCTGAGAAGGAGCTGCTCAAGGAAATCCCACTAGACCCTATTATATGCTTTGCTCATATCTATCTTGATAGCCATAAATTTATGCTGAATATCTTTATTTGTCTTTGGAGCATGAAATATTTTCTGAGCTGTCAGGATATTATCCGAAACCAGATGGCCAAAGACAAAAGCAGACTAAGTGTCTGAAACCAAATGCGGAGGAAAATACCTCAAACCGTAGGCAAAAAACCTTAGAAATAATCTTGTAAACAACATTACAAAGACTAATATGTCAAAACTCGAACATCCGAGTAGGTCAACTAACCTTTGGTACTAAACATATATTCTCGTAAGATTCAAACTATGATCAAACTCACCAGCCACAAGAGTCACTTCACATATTATTATCAAAATATCTTAATTTTGAAATTTATTATTTTATTATATTAGTTATTTTTAAATTATTTTATTATCTTATATTCACATACAAATTTCAATGCCTAAATAACAAAAAATAAACTCTCTCAAGTACATTTACCAAGGAGGTTTAATATTATCCGTTACTTACCTTTTTTGCTAACGCATAGTGGTTTTATTCAAAAAATCTTCCCAACCACCTAGTTTTGGTCCCTATCTGGTAAACATGTTGAATCTCAACCTCCATGAAGGGCGCAGACCATGGTAAACTTCGGCTTCAAACATCTCCTTACCTCCTTCAGCTGTTGTGACTCCTTTGGCTATAGTCTCTATAAGGTAAGGTGAACTTCTAACTCTCTTTGAATCTAGGAGATTATCCCCAAAACCTCTCACTTTGTGTGAAGAAACTGGTTACTATTCTACGAAAACTGCTAATGAATCCGACAAAAAATTAAGCAAGACTCAGTTTGAGAAAGAAGAAGATATACAAAAGTCATTAAAATGGGTCATACCATTTTACAAAATGGATGCTAATAATCTAGCAGTGGCAACCAACACTGTCTCCCTATTTTCCCTCACATATCTTTTTGTGGGTCAAAATTCAGGGAATTCCAGTTCACCTATGAAAAAAAGAGATATAGATTTTTACTTTGAAATTTTTATAAACAAAACTAATCACTTTTGTAAAAGTAAAATTCGGGTACCCACGGATAACCCTCAATCTGATAGACATATTCAGGATAACTCAAAATCTGCTAAATTTTTTTTTGGGCTTTTTGAACATAGATTTTCTATACACATACTTAAATTGGATTTGGGTCGGGCTGGACTTTTTTACCTACTGCAACATCCCTACTCATATATTAGAGATTCCTAAAATAATCTTCACCTTATTCTTTTATTTTACCGAGTGACCAAAATTGAACATATGACTTTGAAAATTTTATTCGTTGGCCAAAACCTGCCTCATATACCTTAAATATCACTAGAATAGTGCTTAAGGAGCATTAGCTCTACAAAAAATTAAAGAATTATCAGCAAAAAAAAGATGTGATGACCGCCTTGCAATTCGTAAATCATCAATCGATTTATTCTCTTCCACCTTCTTAAGGATGTGTATAAACACTTATGTGCATAAGATAAAAATATAGGGAGATAAAAGTTCACCTTGATGTAACCTTCGGTGAAAGATCAAAATCACCTCTTGATTGACCATTAATTAGAAATGAATATCTCACAGATTTAATGCACCACATCACAAAGCAATCCATGAATTCTGGAACCACTTTTCCTAAATAATTGTTTTATAAAATTACATTCAACTCTATCATAAGTTTTGGTTATATTTGTTTTGACAGTCATAAAAGACTCTCTACATAATTTATTTGTCCTTAATGCATGAAATATTTCTTGAACAGTCATAATATAATCTGATATAAGCCTCTCCAATACAAAATCATATTGTGTTACTTATACCAAATTGCTTAGAAACATCTTTAATCTTAAAAAAAACCTTTGAAATCACTTTAATCCACATTACATAATCTAACTGATATAAATTATGAGGTTAAAATCAGGTTTTTTTTTCTTTTTAGGTATTACTCCAGGAGTAGACAATATTTGTCCATTTAATCTGGAGTTGAAAATACCGGTTATCACAAAATCATCAAACTTCAATGTTTATTAGATTAGTTTCATACTATTAACTGAAATATTCATATTTAAAGTTACATATATTAATATAACATATGGAAACTAAAACGCAGCACGCATAGGCACGTGCATATTTATTAATGAATAACATTATTATCTAAGCGTTGCTGAAGAATGTGGCTACTACACTTTTCTCCAATACCTCTAAGGCTTTGCTAGATTTAATGCACCTCGGAGTTTTGTATTGACCAATAGAAGCACCTTGCGAGACAAAGAAATCCATGAGAGAATCAAATGTACCATGACTCACCACTTTTATCTCCAATGGTCCGATAGCTCCCTCTTTAAACCGATAGCTCTTGTAGACACTGTCAAATGATACCTCCATTTGAACACAACACTCTGTGAAAGTCTCTTGTTTGAGCTCCATTTGCTTCTTGTTCTTGTCTTCGTTTTTGTCTTTTACTTCCCAATAAACTACGTAATGACCCGGGACAGTGGAGATATCAGCATAAGTAGTAAAGTCAATTAGCATGAGATCTGATGAGTCAAGAGTTAGTTTTGCTTGATTCACTGCCTTAAACAGATCAACTTCGTTAGTTTTGTCCATGTCAATGCTTAAAACCACGTTTTCTCTTCTCAAGAACCTAAACTGAGGTGCCTTGTTGTAGAAACCAGTCACCACTAGGATATCTCCAACTCTCATTCTATACAAGCCTGAAGATCGAAAGAGAGGAAAGCATTCACTTTCGCAACTTCAAAGGAGAAAACAATGATATTCATAAAATTTGTTCTTTTAGCTCACCTGCGAAACTTGTAACTACAGGCTCATACGAACAACCCAGTTTCACATCTGCAAGGTCAACAATATCGCTCTCATCTCTATTCAATGGTATGAACTCGAAGTAGGACATATTGGGCATGAACGTGTAAGAGACATCTTCAGGCTTGCACATAGGATTGAGATTTATCCCGAATATAGTCTCCGAAGCAGCGTACATTGGCGAAATGAGAGGCAACGTATCATTAGAGTAATATTTTATTGTGGGAACATACTGAACCATCGAACCTGTAACAATAGTTTCAATACATTTGACATTTGGCCAAAGTCTGGTGATGATACCTTTCCAACACTTTTCGTTACATATCTTTTCAATGGTGTTTGCCAATTCAGGATGAGGCCTATCAAGAAGTACAGAGACAGAATCTCGACAACCAACATCTGTGATCCAATCACTGAGCTGACCCGATCGGATGTTTGAGCACAACTCCTCCCATGAATCTTCAAGACATTTGAATGCTCGGACCACAACTGAAGCGAAGATGGAACCAAGTCTCGTTACCTCGTTTCTTTGAAGAAGACCATAGAGCAAGTGGCAATACAGAGTCTGTTTATGGTCTGGACATAATGTGACTTCATCAGGGCTGGTGTATGAGTAATACCAGTTGGATGGACGGTTCTTGAAATGGTTGCTCTTCAAATAGCTACTGCTTGCGATACGAGCAGGCAAGCCACAGGGAGTGACGGATCCGAGTTTAACGAAGTAAAACATCATCCCCTTCCCTTTCTCCATACCTTTCACATTACTAGACAGAACACGAACCAATAAATCATTTGCAGTAATTTATATCACTCATGACTTTTGCTTAAACCTATATATGTACTTACTTGCTTATGACATGCATCCGAAGATCATACATGAAGGCCAAATTGTCTAGAAACGTTTCATTCAATGGCAAAATCTTCTGTGCTCCCCCTGAAGTTCCCGTACTATAACCAAAACTTTAGGAGTTAAGCTAAGACATAAAGCTCAAGGACATGCAAAAACAGTAAACATTCATTCTCGTGGTTCTTAACTAAGAGCCGGATTCGTCACATGGCGAATCTTTATTGGCCCGTTTTATTAATTTTTTTTTTTTTAAATTCCGCCGGACCTCACAACAAAATCAGTGAACCCCAAGTGGGGTTCACTGATGTAGATGCTCTAAGAAATAAACCAAGAAACCCTTACCTTAGTAAGAAACCCGTAAGAGGTCGAGCCGATATGATATTAGAAGGCTCTCCATTCGCAAGACGGTCGAAATATGGTTTAACATCTTCATAAGTCACCAGCGGTACATTCTTTTTGAACATCTCTTTGTCAAATTTGCCAACGAAGAAGCTTTGGAGATATTCTGTGTTTGTGTTTAGTGTAAGTATCTCCTCCAATAAACTGTCTTGTAACTGCGTTACTTTTGATGTTAAGTACTCTAAAACCTTCGATTTATCATCCATTTTTCCAGGGAGAAGAGAGATGATACTCATATTTGGTTATCTTTAGCTTTATCACTTGATAGTTATTGATTGCACTCTTGCTTCTAGTTCTATAAATAGAGAAATATTTCTTGATAGTTCGTAAAGCACCTGAAGTTGATTAAACAAGTCAAAATAATCGTGCGAAAAGATTCTTGGAAAGATCTTAAGCGACCAAAAGATGCTTCATGCCTGCATTTAAAGAATTTGAGGTACATTAATCTATGTTTGACAGTCCGAGGTTCCTCGAAAGAGTTAATTATTTAAAATAATTTACAATTTATATTCCTCGGATCCTCCAAATCACATGCATCTGATCAGTAAAATTTTGAGTAGAACTTTTAAAGCTTTAACTATTAACAGAAGAAAAAAACGAAAAAAAAAACAGAAATAGTTCTTCATAGTTCGTGAAGCACCTGAAATTTTAATTGAACAAGTAGGAACTATTGGTAAAACGATATTTTAGAAAGATTTAAGCTACCAAAAAAAGATGCTCCATTCTTGTACCTTAAGAACTTGGGATCATTGAAAAAGTGAGGATAATTGATTGCTTACCTAAATATAATTTACGACTTAACTTCCTTGGATCCTCCAAATCACATGTATATCAGTCAACTGTGTATTGAAAGCTTAAACTTTACTAAGTCTAGATCTATAACTTACTCATTCCTGTCTTTTTCAACTTATAATATGAGTTCATGAACAATAAGACCATTAATTTATGGTGTGTTAAGCTTGATTGGATAGAAATAAGTACATTACCGCATTTCTTGCAGTCTATAGCTTTTTATTTGTTATTATTCTTTTTGTTGAAATTTTCAATTTATTGATCAACAAAAAAAATTGTATACAAAATATATAAGTAGGCTTATAAAAGCACCTACCAAAAAATAAAGAATTAGGTACATCTATTTTCAAGCCATCTACGAAGCAAACCCTTTAACATATGAGGTGATTTGTAGCCCAACAAAGATATCCGACTTCTTATGACTATACAGAACGAGATGAGCTCGGAGAAGTAGGCCAGCCACGACCATGAATTCTTGATTTCTTTTCCTATGTGCAAGTTTGGAAAGCCATCTTTAGGAGGATGCAATCCAAAGGCCTACGAAAATTCAAAAAGAGACGAGATAATGTAAGCCAGTCAGAGGTAATGGATTGGGAAAGCAAACCTGCACATAAAGCTATCAAAACCATGAAACTATAAGAGTATGCGAATTTTCCGTACCAAATTCTATCCGGAAAATAAATAAATCTGAATATATCTTAAACCAAAACAGATAAAATACTGAATTAGATGAACCGAACCCGACAAAATACCAGAATTTTCTATAAATTTATGGACAACTAAAATCGAATTTAAGTCTGAACCGGAACCGAATTAATAACCGAATTGATATGTTTTTATTAAATTTTACTTTTTAAAAGTTTTTTCTACTAAATCTTTATTAATTTCACATTTTTATATAAAAATTGTAAAGAAACCATCTTAGTCCTATTAAGACTAATTATGAACCTTTGATTAATTTTTATTCTAAAATTTATAACTAAACATGTTTTCCATTTTAATATATACTCCCTCCGTTATTCTAGTGTTTTGCACACATTAAGAAAATAAGTAAATGCTATCTTATGTCCTTATTCAAACCATTTAATTTTTTAATTATTTAAGTAGGTGCAAATGAGATAATTTTGTATTAAAAACTACATTGGAAAACTAAAATGACAACTAATGTTAAAAAAAAAATTTAGCCTAGAATGACAATTGATATGAAACAGAAGGAGTAAAATTTTTATATTCATATGTTAGTGTGGTTTCTATTAGTTTATTCTTGTCTCTTCGTTTAAAAATTAGAGGCTCCTTTCAAGAAAGATTGAGGGGGTCATACTTGATAAATTGGATCATTCGAAGTAGATGCCCCGTGAGGTTTTCAAGAGTTACGAAGGATTCACTTGCCACGCCATAACCGACCAAATCTACTTGGATAATCAGGTCACATCTGCCATATTCGTATATTTGCCAACAGTTTATACTTAATAGTATATAAGCAATTATGAAATTTATACTCTAAAGTAACTAGTCGTAGGTTTGTACAAGAATCTCTCAACAAGAAAATCTAATTTTAGGATACATCATGTCCATAAAATATAGACTTTACGTGTTTATTAAATGAAAGTAGTTGATTGATTACGCAATGTGAATTATACTAACTCTTTATAATATAGAAAAAAAGAGCAAATTCAGTACCTCATCTCAGATAATTACTCTTGACCCCAACCACAAAATCCACAATCTCCGCCTCAAATTAAGTTGCAATACAATTTGCGCCTTAAGCTAGAAGCGATGTAATTTCTCACATTTCTGGTAATCTAACTAAAGTTCTAAACTAACTATGCAGATATATACGAAATAAATTTCAAAAAAAAGAAAGAAATTTATCACAAAATCTAAAGCCAAAGAATTTGAAACTTTTTTTTTAAATTTCAAGCATACATCATAAGAAACAAAACATTTTTTGTAAAAAAAAGTTCAAAATGGCAAAAAAAAAAAAGAATAAAAGACACAAAGCAAACTTGGGAAATCAAGGAAAAAAGAAAGAGACATTATTAAAGAGATATATAGTGCAGTCTCTCTAATTGGTGGCAACTTTAACAAGATTGAAAGATCTGGTTTTGATCCATGCCTTAAAGCTTCCACCAGCTGTTTTTCTTGCTCGATTCATGGAGTTACTCGATCTTCCACTCTTCTCTTCCACCTTCTTCTCCTCCTCTGGTTTCTTACACAACATGAAATTCCTCACTCCCAACGATCCAATTGTTATCCATGGACTTAAAGCTACAAACAACAAACACACGTCTTTTTTTTTTAGATGATCAGAAAGCATTGAAACCAAAATTGAGAATCGAAACTGTTGTTACCTTCAGGTCCAATCACGGGACAATAAAAGAGGAAATCGTTGAGATTGGATCCAAGAATTGGAAGGCGACCTTCACGAGCGTAAGATTTAAGAGCAGTATCAATGACAGCTGCAACGAGATCTCCTTCGTTAGCCACGAACCGGATGGGACCGGGGCTACCGAGAAACGTGACGCTTATGAGGATTTTGTTTCCTTTAACGCTTCTCTGGTTCTTCTTCTGTTTGTTGTAAAGCAACATCTTTTCGAAATTCTCAAATCACACAGATCAAAAATAGATAAACGAGAGAGATCGTGCAACACTTAGGGTTTCAAGGATCAAGGCCGAGGCAACGGAAGTACCAGCCTTCTTTGCAAGATCCGAAAGCGAAAACAGAGTCTGATGATAGAGGAAAGTAAAAGCTCACCCTTTTGGTTGAAAGGGAGAGCCTGATATTACTATCGATCGGACTAAGTTCCACCATTCACAAAAACGCCACCGGAGAATGAATGATTATTACAACTTACGATTTCTTTTGCCGGGAATTATATAAAAAGGTTGATATTTGTTCTTCGGTGGCGACTATGTGGAAACCCTAAGAGAGAATTTCGAGAGGATGAAGAAGATGATGAACAGAGGAAAATCGAATTTGTGAATTTGTGATTTCATGAGAAAGAAAGACCTGTAATTTAAATCATGAGGCTAATATTAGAGCTTAGGGTTTTTATTTTCCCGAAAAAAGTGGTAAACAGTCTTAATGCCGTTTTGTTTTGTGTTTAATTAATTAAACGCGTCTTTATTTTAATCTGTTACCTTAATTCAAGTTAGCCAAATAACAACAGTTGACAATATTTTTTGAACAAGATTTGTTTTTTTCTCCGAATATTGGTTATGATTTTTTGACTTCTTCTTTTTTTTTTTTTGAATTGTAATGCGTTTTTATTTGATTCTGTTTTAACATTAGAAATATTGAAGTTATGGTTTGCTTGGTTTTCTTTTGGTTTATATTTAGTTTTCTAGCTAAGGAAACTCAAAAGTTTGAGTGTGTTTAGTTTTTTTTAAATCTATTTTTAGTAACTGATTAGGAAATCACTGAAAAAGTTAGGAGTGTTGACTATATTGGCTAAAACATAATTAAAGCCAATATAAAATCTTTGAACCGAGTGATAGAATTCATATGTCAATTAAATTTTATTGATAATTTTATTTTTATAATATAGGAGCATTAATCATATTGGATGAAACAAAAAAAAATTTGGTGGAAAAACGGAGCTATGCCCAAAGTATTATTCCACAATTAAAATTTACGAGCTACAACGAACTATATGAGGATATGCTAAACCTGCAACATCCTCATTCAAAACCAAGCTAACATCAACTGGACAAACATCAAGAATGATAACTAAAGGCAAAGAAAAAGCAAAATTAACTAGGTCATCCGCTAAACGATTAGCCTCCCTAAAAATATGAGAAATTTGGACAATTCAGTCCTTAGATAAAAAAACTATGGCACAAGTGTACCAAAAAGAAAAGGGGGTGTGAAACACCAATCCCTTTCATAAAAAAACCCACAACTTTCTCCGAGTGAGTCTCCATCTTCAGCTTTAGAATCCCTTTCTCATATGCTAAATTTAAGCCATAATATATTCCCCATAATTTAGCTAATGGAGCCGTACATACCCCTATATTCAAAGCAAAACCACCACACCACCTTCCCATATGGTCTCGCAGAACACCTCCGGCTGTCGCAAGACCCAGATTACCTCTAGACGCCCCATCCATGTTAAGCTTCACCCAAGCATCATCAGGAGGCTACCGTCGAATAAGCTTCTCAACACAAGGTACTCGTGGTAATTTCTCGGACTCCTTAATATTCACAAAATGTATTTCCAAGGACTTGTCTCGTATAAACTTGGTACGATCCCTACTCGTTCCATGAGTGCCAAAAATATTCATGCATCGCCACTTTCACCTCCACCAAATTGCCACCGCAAATCTCGAGGACCACGGACAACCCTCATATACTTTCCCATCTTCAATATTATGATACAACTACTCGAGTATTGACATAGAAAAGAAGTTTGAACATTACCTGGAGGAATAATTCTTCTCCATATTCTCTCCATAGCCGGACAGTCCCGGAGAACATGAATAATAGATTCCTCACCACCATTACAAACCTGTACTCATGTGTCGTCTTTGTCTCTCTAAGTTAGTGAGGAACACTTGATTCACTCCAAGTTAGAGGAACAAATGGATACGTTCTGGAATTTATAACCGCCAAACCAAATTAAAAAAGTTATCCATATATGGCCTCGTAGCAAAATCGCGTACGAGGGCTGCATAAGCAGACCGAACAGTGAGCATACCATCAGCTGAACCACCCCAAGATACTCGGTCACCAAAACCTGTAACTTCATCAACAACATGTGCACCAAGCCTCAAAAGCACATATAACAACATTAATTGTTGACAATTTTTAGTTAACTAATCTATAAATATCAATCTCCTATATTCTATTTTTTACTTGATTTTCTTTGAAGCTACATCGTTGCTGGTAGGTAATTATGCTCTTTATTTATTCAATTTGATTTTGTTTATTTTGTTCTAGCAAAACATAATACATGATTCTGTCATTCTTCTTTGCATTTTGTGATTAAGCGAACATTTAGAAGATGGAAAGAAAATTTGCTATTATAAGAACTCCAGCACGATATGATCTAGAAAAGTAGTGGAAGATTGTTGTAGTAACTGTGGAGATACATAATTACATACAAAAGTTAGAAAATATAGATGAAGATTTTGAAGAGTACAAACAAATGAAAAATAAAATGTTTGAATTGTGAGATGATGATGAAAAATTTAAAGAAAAGATTATGTGCCTACAGGTGATGTATACATGGCGGATGCTCGAAACAACATTGCTCGAAACAGGTGATGTATAAAATTTTTAATTGTAGGAATTTATTTTTATTTTGATTCTAGCTCTTTTTTATTTATAATAGATTATCATATAATTTTTATAATATTTTTAAAAAATATATAAAATAGCTTGCAGCTCTCAGCTCTCATCTCTCATCTCTCATTTCTCAGCTCTCAGCTCCCATTTTAAGTGCTATACACTTCAATTTTTAATAGCTTTGCCAATCAAGCTATAAGATATGCTTGTTTTTTTTAACTAGCCTAGTGATTTTTTAATCTCATTCATATTACTCAAGATAGTGTGTTCGAACCTTAATGTCTGAAGTTTTGTAAAGAAAACACTATCACCGGCAAACCTGTCACGATAGTCTAATTTTCAGTTATGTAAATCAGCATATACGCTTCCAACTTTTCGAAAAGGCAATACAGTAATATATTTAGTGTTTGTTTCTCTTTATGGTAACATATGTCTGAAATAAAATCTGAAACTTTTTAAATATTTTCCCTGAAAATGTGGACTAAAAATACTACAACTACGAGTGCAATTAAGTGAAGATGACAATATCTACATACAATTTTTCTTCTGCTGACAACCCCATATTGTAATTTCTCATCCTTTTCTCGAGAAAAAATAATGATGAGTGGGTTTGCGGACTAAAGACCGCCTTGACATCAAAAAAGAAGTTTGATTTTCTCGATGGATTTGATTGTAACACCATCTGAAGAATCACCAGATTATAAGGACTAGAAGATGATACATGCACTTCTCGTATCTTGGATCAGAATGACAATTGAACCTGCACTTTTTTCTACCATTTTGCATCGAGAAGTTGCAAGAGACTTGTGGAACTATCTCAATAAGCAATTTTCTATGATGAATGGTTCCAAACTTCAAAAGCTGAATGTTGAACTTGCTTGCTGCAAATAAAAGGGTTTGGAAATTGAATATTGTTTTGGAAACCGAATAGCATATGGGATATTCTCTCCGGTTATCGTCCTTTGTGATCATGTCATTGTGGCAAGTGTGAGTGTGACCTTCATACACTTTAGAAGGAAGATCGTAGGAGGATAAAATTCACTAGTTTGTGTATGGCCTCGATGATTAATTCTGCTCAGTCTGATCTTTGTTGTTGCTTGTGTGCCTCTTCTACCCTTGAAGAAGATTACAATTTAGTTCAACAAGATTAAGATTTGCGAGCTGGTGGTGAAGGCACTTCTTCCACACAAGTTAAACAATTAAAGTATTGGTCTGATGTAAAAGAGAATGGATCTGGATGTGGTCACTAAACCCTGTCTAATAGAGAGAAAAACCTAGGGCATGGACATATTGTGAATATGTGCCACACATTGAGTCACCTGTAAAACATGCAAATTACGTCATTATTGATCAAGATAAGGAAGTTGTTAAATGACTGAGTGAAGACCAATGGTGTACGTTGAATAGCATTCTAAATGATGGCAAAGAGTCATCACCTTCTATGAAATTAACATTTATTTTGTAAATATTATAATTATACAAAATAAATAGATGTACAAAATAAGTGTGTGGTAACTACAAAAAAAATATGGTACCTATAAAGTAACTTAATGGAACTACAAAATAAGTATGTGAAATTACAAAATAAGTTTATGAAATTAAAAATAAGTTTGTGGAATTACAAAATAAATATGTAGAATTATAAAATAAGTCTGTAAAACTACAAAATAAATCTCTCGCTGTAGAGCTACAAAATATATATGTGAAATTACAAAATAAGTCTGGATCCACAAAATAAATTTATGGAACTACATATTCATTTATTATATAGTTAATATTTTTGTAAAATAATTACATCTTAAAACTATATATATAGGGATGTTGCGGTTAATAAAAAAATTCAGTTCGGCCTAAGCTCAATTTGAACATGTATATAAAAAGTTCATATTCAAAAAACTTTGAAAAAACCCAACAGATTTTGGGTTATCCAGGAAAAAACTCACAAATTATGCATTACCCATGGATATTTAAGGGTACCTGAGTTTAGTTATTTTTACAAAAATTGTTAGTTCTCTTTATAAAAAAATTTAAAAGTAAAATTATTTATTATTGCCAAGTTACGTTGTTCTCAGTCTGGTGGTTAGGATGATCCAACTAATGACTTGGTTCGATTTCTACCTGCTACCGTATAATATCTTAAAAAAATTTTAGGGATGAGGTTTAAGCTATAGATCGGGTCTTGTGGATCCAATTATTGACACAAAAGAAAAATTGTTTATTATTTAATTTTGAAAATAAAACAATAGAATATTTATTGAAATAATATATCTAGTTTTACAAAATTATATTCATTATGAGATTTATTATTAGATATCAATTGGGAAAACTGACTAAACATTCAACTTACAAAATTTGTTTGATTTAACTACACACTCTGAACCTGGTCAATTAAACTACTAATTTATAGTTGACCATAAAAAACACTGAATTCTGTGTTGATTCGGCCAATCAAACATTTTAAAAATCCTAAATTTAAAGTTTCACTAAGCCAAATCGATTTTTGAAAGTTTGATTGAGTTCTTATCTTCATTTTAGTGAACCCCTAAGATTGATTTTCTCTTTTCTTTCAAGAATGAGCTCAAATTTAAGCTTCAAATTTATGGATATATGTGTTAAAAAAGCTCAAATTTGAGCTCATTCTTGAAAGAATAAAGAAAATCAAGCTTAAAGTTCATTGAAATGAAGATAAGAACTTCATCGAACTTTCAAAACTCGATTTGGCTTTCGAATTTAGAGAAATATCAAACCTAGGATTTTTGGAATGTTCAATTGGCCCAATGTTTTTTATGGTTAACTGTAAATTAGTAGTTTAATTAACCATGTCTGGAGTGTGTAGTTAAATCAACCAGATTTTATAAGTTGAATGTTTAATTGACAATTTTTTTATATCAATTTGAACCATAAATTAAAAAAAGATGTGTCCATTTTGGAGTCTTTCAACCAAAATTCATAATTTATCAATTTGATCTAGTATTATTTATCAATTGGATTGTGAGACCCATCTCTTTGGACTTAATTAGGGTTTTGTTTAATTTATCCGATTACCGAATAGAACCCTAGGTATATATGTATATATACACTTATAAAGCTGCATGAAATCCTTAGAAAATCCTAAAGAGAGGAAACTCTAGCCACCATGATCTGTCTACGTGAAAGAGAATAAAAGAGAATAGCGAATCGGAGTACTAAATCGACTTGGAATCAAACGAAATTTGGTGTATGCTTTCCTGACCCAATTATATACACGTAGAAGAAAGCGGAATCGAATTCGAAGTTATGGTTCAAAAGTTATGGTACTTTCTCCAAAACTAAAATCTGCAGATCAAATCCGTGATCATTTATGTTGTGAAGCAATTTCCAGACGAACCGTAAGGAGCCAAAAAATGATCAGTATGTTGTTGGAAAGCCCCGAGAGTCTAATTTCCAGATCTGGTGCCTGATCGGAATTTGAAGTTAAACAAAATTGGCGAATTCACTTACATTCTGATGCGATACTTTTCATCTATGTTCAATATTAGGCTAAGGTGAGGATGTGATATGCGAGTCCTTAGCTTTTTCTTAATTTGTGCAATTGTTTATTCTATTTTACTTAAAAATATTATTTGTATATATTTAGGTTTATATGATATTACATTATGATATTTGGTGATTGTGTACAAATAAGGTTGATTGATGTGATTATTATAATTATATATATATATATATATGTGTGTATGTGGTACACCTTGAAGAGATGTTCTATTGATTGTTGTGTGTATTTAAATAGAAAATTGATTGATGAAATTATCTTATCGGGTTGACATGGAATGTATCAAGCTATGAGCTGTCACTTCCATGAAAAGACCATTGAAATGAAATGTATCGAGCTTCGGGCTGTCGCTTTGAAATGGAATGTATCGAGTTTCAGGCTGTCGTTTCCATAATATATTGTTGACATGGAATGTATCGAGTTACGGCTTGTCGCTTCCATAAAAAGACTATTGAAATAGAATGTATTAAGTTATGGGCTGTCGCTTCCAAAAATATTGTAGACATGGAATGAATCGAGCTACGGGCTATCACTTCCATGAATACATTTTGTCATAAAATGTATCGAGTTATGGACTGTCATTTCTATGACAAATAAAATGATAGATTTTAGTGGCTCTGAAGATATCTAGAGGATGATTGAGCTATTGTATGTGAAGTTGCTTGCTATAGGCAGTCCAACCTGTTAGGTACAACTTTTTGAAAATATTAATTATACATGTTTGATTTGTATGTATAGAATAAGTTTTGTGTGAATTAGGTTAGAGCTTTGTGTCTTAGTGGACAGAAGTGATCTCCTCAATGAGTAATTCATTACTCACCCCTCTTTATTTTCTCTTTTTCAAGAGAATTGAACAAGATTTTTGGTGTCGATCGATTTTTTAGAAAATGTAATTTTGACAATTCCAAGGAATAACACATTGTCTCTCAAGTTCGAGAGCGGGGTGTTACATGGATACATATTCGATCCAATTTGTTTGAAAAGTGAAAGAAATTAATTTCTCTTAGGATCAGAGTTAAACAAAGAAAAAAAAAATCTGAAGCATAATAATATTCTCTAGAAGATGCTTGTAAAACCAAAAGTCAAAGAAAAAAAAGTCACAGACTTTGAGGCCAGGAACATCATCATCTGCTTAATTATACTTCACCTCGTTCTTTTTTCAAGAATCCAAGGAAAGTGACATGGAGAATCTGGTGGGACTTCTTAGAATCCGAGTGAAGAGAGGGATTAATCTAGTTAGTTGAGATTCTTGGAGCAGTGACCCTTTCGTCGTCATAACCATGGGTTCTCAAGTACTCTTTTTCTCTTTAACTCCTTGTATTGTTGATCATCTTGGTTTGGATCATCGCCTCTCTTCATGTTCTGTGTTTTTTTTTGTTGTTATAAAGATTATCTTTACATCAGCTGAGATATAGATTGATTAGTCCACTATACTCCGTACATCTCCAGTGACTATTAAAAATCAGACCTTTCCGAAGATTTGGAAACTAATGTCATTGTAAATCACGGAACTTATAATGGTGTGAACTGATTCTAAGAGACCTCTGATGATTTCAAGCAAATTTGTCTCAGAAACTGAAGACTCGTGGTGTGGAAAATACCTGCAACCCAGAGTGGAATGATGAATTGACGCTTGGAATCAACGATTCTAATCAACCTGTGAAGCTCGTGAGTTACTTCTTGATTTTGATTCCTAAGATGTGAAATTGTTGATTATAACATTCAAGGGTTATCTCTACTGTCTTTACTGAAGGGAAATTGCCACCATCTCTTTGCTTTTGTTACTCTGAGGTTTGGTGAAGTGATTCTGTTTCTGATTGTTTTCTTTCATGTTTCATTGTAGGAGGTGTATGATAAAGATACGTTCACATCGCATGATCCTATGGGAGATGCGGAAATAGACATCAAACCGTTTTCTGAGGTCCAAAAAATGGATTGTCGAGAACTCTCTGATGGAACCGAGATCCATAAAGTGAAGCCGAGTCTAGAAAACTGCTTGTCTGAAGAGAGTAGAATCATCTTCAGTAATGGAAAGATCGTGCAAGACATGATACTCAGGCTGAGAAATGTAGAAGGCGGTGAGGTTGAGATTCAAATCGAGTGGATCAATCTTCCAAGTTCAAGCGATCATTGAATAAGACATGAAAAGAGGAATGCTTTGAGTTGTTCTGATTATATAATAAGGCAGCGACGATGTCAATATACTTAACTCAAAAACTTACAACTTGCATATCCGCACAACACACAAAGTAAGAGTTTGTTTATGCCCTGACAAGATATTTTCGTTGAACTCTATGGAAATTGATTAATAGAACAGAAGCAGAGTTTCAGAGTGACTCGCCTTCTCAATACTCCATATGCCCTTCTTACTTCTGCCTTACATGTATATTGATCAAGAAGCTCTGTAAATCTTTCGACACATCTCTTCCGTTTATTTAATCACATACTTGTACGGATCCACCGCTTATATCCTCGCCGTTGTCACACCTGCACCCACTATCTTCCCTTTTCTTGTAGAATCAATGTAGATATGTAAATCTAACGCTGACGTTGTACCATGAATGTAGTTTCAGAAGATGATAGTACCAACTTCTCCTCAATTTTCAAGTTTTGATCTCAAAATTGATTTCAAGTTCCCCCAATAAAGGAAGATGTCTGAGTCTCTCTGCCTCTTCCATTGTTTCTCTGGATGCTTTGCTTCTCTAAGTAGCTTACAGATTGGGGTGAATGGAAGTAAAAGGAGAGTGAGTGAGTGAGCCCTCTATAGAGAACAAGTGTAGGAGTAAAAGACATAAGAGTTTTGTTTTTCTTACTGTAAAAGTGATTACTTCTCTGTCCCTTTTACTTCAAAGGTTCGAGAAACTTTTGAGAAAGCTAATAGAGATGTCTCTATTAGTAGTTCATTTTTTTTCCTTTTTTTTTTGCCTAACTATTGGATCTATAAAATTTCATCCATAGCCAATCTCCAAACTCATCACTTCTTAGAGTCAAATTTAGGTGGAAAAAAACAGCAAAACTAACATTCAACCACTTGAACAAATGCACTTCCCTATATAAATCGTTTGTATAACTTATATTTCCACTATATATAAGCAAGTTTAATTAACAATGTTGATACTATATTGATGAACTACGTACGTATATCCAATCTCAAAAGAAAACTTTAGATTTAGCGTTATGTTACACAAACCCTACAATCCAGGCACTAGGTATGATACTTGAAATGTAAATTGGGTCTCTTTAGATGTAAAGAGAGAACAATATTGAGATATATATATATATATATATATATATAGAACACCCACACACATAGATAGATAAATAGATCACAGTCACATATATAGATAGATAAAGATAGATAGTTGAATATCCAAAGAGTCCTCTAAACTTCGAAAATAAACATTTCGTCTATGTCTTTGGCTGCCTTGATAAATAGGGCAAGAAGATTCTCTGGATGATCCACCTTCTCATCAATCCTCTCATATTTGAAGTGACACTTAACCACACTTCAAGGTCCTCTTTGCTTTTTTGTCGCTTGGACAATGACCAAGAAGCTCTTAAACTCTTTCATCAGATCTCCATCTATTACTTATAGCACTAACACATTTTCCTCTCCCAGTCCACTGCCTCGATCCTCTCCTTCATCACCTTTGGTTGCCCATCTGCACCCAAATCGAAGGGGCTTTACCAATCAAATTGTTTATGTTATTGCAAAATTATATGTATAAATAAAATTGAACATTTGTGTTTACCCATAACATAGTTCCAGAAAATGACATTGCCAACTTTGCCAAACTCTCCCTCGCGCAAATCACATCGTTGGATGTTGTGAGTGTTGAATTAATAAAATCTCGTGTATCTTAGGAATAATATAATATATAGTTTGTATTTACATAAGTTAGTTACTATAAAACATATGAATAAGGTAGTTGTGTTTTGAAGAAACACGAATCACATCTATTCATATAGTTGTGTCTTTTAGTTTAAGTTGTGTCTTTTAGGATTATAAGTTGTGTCTTTATATTAAAGTTGTGTTGTTTTATTCTACAGTCACAATGGTTCGATCATGAGTCTATAAATTAGGAGACAAACTCATTTGTTTTTCATCTTGTAAAAATTGTGTATTGTAATACTCTTTTCGTATCAATAAAGTTTCGATTTCTTACTTGAGTTCCTTTGTTTTTTTCACATAAACACAAATCTCTTGATACTCTAACATGGTATCAGAGCTTTACATTTGAGAGGACAAACACAAGCAATAGTTCTATATATCGAATTGAGAGAATAAGTTTTCATTTTTGCATCGGCGACTCGTAGAAATGCAATGAACTTCGCATCAAGTAATTCCCATATTCGATGGGGAGAAGTATGACTTTTGGAGCACTAAGATGGCAACAATTTTTCGGACTCGAAAGTTATGATCCGTAACTGAAGAAGGTGTGCCACTCGCGCTGGTACAAGAAACACCAGAAACTGCACGAGCAAAGACTCTTAAAGATGAATCACTCTTAAATGATATTAAAGCTTTGCAGATTTTGCAAACTGCTGTATCCCATCACATCTTCTCACGAATTGCAACGACTAAAACATCAAAAGAGGCATGGGACGCATTGAAGACTGAGTATAAAGGCTCTCTTTAAGTCAAGCTGGTGAAACTTCAAACATTGCGTAGAGAATAAGAAATATTGAAGATGAATGAGAACGAAGAAATCAATTCATTCACGGATAAATTGGTTGATTTCGAGAATCAATTAACCCATCATGGTGAAAAGAGGACTAATTATCAATTGATACAAAAGATACTCATTTCTCTCCCGGCCAAGTTTGATAGCATCGTTAGTGTGATGGAGCAAACTCGAGATTTGACTTTACTTACGAGGACTAAATTGATTGGTATCCTACATGCACATGAAGATCGCACAATTGAAGGAGCATTCTATGTTCGCAACAAAGGATTGACGACAAAGAAAGAAAATGATAAGAGTTGTGTCACTCAAGGCAAGAGGTAGTATGATTATTGCAAAAAGAAAAATCACACGGAGCCCTATTGTTGGAAGAAAGCAGAGGATAAAGATCCTAGCAAGGTTAAATTTTACAATTGTGGTGAGATGGGTCACTACTTGAAAGAATGTCGCTCAAAGAAAAATGAGCAAGCCCGTATAACTCTCCAAGAAGAAAAAGAAGTTGACTCTAGTGAAGAGCACATGATCTTTTGTGCAAGTGAAGTTACAAAAATTGTTCTAAAAGAGGATTTATGGTTAGTACATAGTGGATGCACTAACCATATAACTAAAGATGAGAGATACTTCTCTAGAATCGATATAATATCAAAATTCGGATCAAAGCCGGTAATGGTGACATTATGATGACTGCGGGTAAAGGAGATGTTGATGTATGGACACCGTATGGAAAGAAGACTATAAGGAATGTGTTCCTGGTGCCTAGGTTGGAGAAGAACCTATTGAGTGTGTCGCAAATAGTCCTGAGTGGTTATCAAGTGTGTTTTCAAGACAAGAGGTGTGTCATTTTGGATGCAAAATGCAGGAAGATCTTGGATGTTCAAATGACTAACAAGATTTTAATAGTTAAGACGAGTCTTGTTAAAGAAGAAGAAGCCATGAATACAAGTATGGAGGATGATATGGCGATTTGGCATAAGAGACTTGGTCCTGTAGGCAATACTCGTTTACAACAATTGCAAGACCAAGATTTGGTAAGTGGTTTACCAAAATTCAATATTCACAAGGAGGTGTGTGAGGCATGTAACCTTGGCAAACAATCACGAAGAGGTTTTCCAAAGAAATCTCAAACCAGGACAAGAGAGAAACTCGAGATCATACATATGGATGTATGTGAACCAATGCATCATAAATCACTTGATGGCAGCCAATACTTTCATTTTTTTTTGGATGATTATACTCACATGTGTTGGATATACTTCTTAAAACAAAAATCAGAAGCCTTCCAAATGTTCAAAAATTTCAAAAAAATGGTCAAAAATCAATCAGGTTGTAAGATCAAGGTGTTGAGATCCGATGGTGGTGGTGAATTCGTCTCACAAGAGTTTAACAAATTTTGTGAGGAAAAAGGGATTGACAGGCAAGTAACATTGCCTTATTCTCCACACAAAATGGTGCAGCCGAGCGTAAGAATAGGTCTTTGGTGGAGATGGTAAGAGCAATGATCTTTGAACAAGACTTGCCACTTAATTTTTGTGCGTGAACAACTTATACCGCCGCTTATTTGAAAAATCGACTACCCTCTAAAGCTATTGGAGATAATGTGACGCCTATAGAAATGTGGAATGTTCACAAACCGAATGTGTCTCACTTGAAGATATTTGGGAGTTTATGCTATGTGCATATTGCTGATCAAAATAGAAGAAAGTTAGATGCTAAAGCAAAATGTGGAGTGTTCGTTGGCTATAACAATCAGTCAAAAGGCTATAGATTTCTCGTGTTAAAAATTGAGAAAATCGAAGTATCAAGAGATGTTGAGTTTAAAGAGACCAAGAGATGGGATTGGGAGAGAAAGGAAGAAGTGAAGAAAACTCTACTTTTACCCGTAAATGATCAACAAGGCGTTGAAGAACAACAAGACATTGAGGAACATTTTGAAAATGTTACAAATCCAAGTCCTCCACAAGGTATCGAGTCTTAAAATATTGAAGAAGGAGAATCATCTCAACCTCGCAGAAAGTACAAATCTATGAATGAGATGCGTATAGCACCAAGGGTCGAATTTGATGAAGCAGCACAATTCATAGAAGCATGTCACTTTGCACTTGATGAACCGCTAACTTACAATTAAGCATATGTAAGTAAAGAAAGGAGAAATGCAATGAAGGAAGAGATACACATGATCGAGAAGAACAAAACATGGTAACTTGTTGACAAGACAGAGAACAAAAATGTCATAAGCGTGAAGTGGATCTACAAAGTCAAGACGGATGTAAATGGTGATCCGATTAAACACAAAGCAAGGTTCGTTGCAAGGGGACTCAAAATTATGGAACCGATTACTTGGAGACATTTCCTCCGGTTTCTAGACATGATACAATTCGAGCCCTACTTTCTTTTGCGGCTCAAATGTAGTGGAAGTTGTATCAAATGGATGTCAAGTCAGCATTTCTCAATGGCGACTTGAAAGAAGAAGTTTATGTGTCACAACCGCCTAGTTTTGTGATACACAGAAAAGAAGAGAAGGTTCTAAGGCTTTACAAGGCACTCTATGGACTAAAGCAAGCCCCTTGTGCATGGTATTGAAGGATCGATTCTTACTTCAATCAAAATGGGTTCCAAAGAAGTATAAACAACGCTGCCTTGTACATTAGAAAAGAAGAGACGTGTTGATTGTTAGTCTTTATATTGATGATATTATAATTGTTGGAAGTAATGTTCATCAAATCACTACATTCAAAGAGTATATGAAAAATGAATTTGAGATGATCGATCTTGGGTTGCTAAATTACTTCCTTGGAATGGAAGTAATCCAAGATGATTGTGGAATATTTTTTTCTCAAGAAAAGTATGTAAACAAACTTGTTGATAAGTTTGGAATGAAGCAACGCAAGATTGTAAGTACTCCGCTTACATCACAAGGAAAATGTGAAGAGAATGACAAAGAATATGAAGACTCGATCAAGTATAGAAGCATTGTTGGAGGACTTCTATATTTTTGAGCCTCAAGACCAGATATCATGCATGCTAGGTCTTATCTTTCGAGATACATTTCATCACCAAGTTTGAAGAATTATCAGGAGGCCAAAAGAGTATACTAAGGTATGTCAAAAGAACTTCAAATTTTGGAATACATTTTACAAGTGTAGGTGCACCAAGGTTGTTAGGCTACTCGGACAGCGATTGGGGTGGTTCTATTGAAGATAAGAAGAGTGCATCGGGCTATGCATTTACCTTTGGATCAACTATGTTCTGTTGGCAATCAAGCAAGCAACAAACCGTTGCTCAATCCACGGCTGAGGAAGGATACATTGTCGTTTGTGCAGCCACAAATCAAGCCATTTGGTTACAACGATTATTTGAAGATTTTGGCTTAGAATTCGAAGAAGGAGTTATGATTTTATGTGACAATATATCGGCCATAGCAATTGGCAAAAATCCGATGCAACATTGGAGGACAAAACACATAGAGATCAAGTATCACTTTGTACATGAAGCACAACAAAAGGGACTCATTCAATTGGAGTTTTGCAAAGGAAAAGATCAACTTGCCAATATCTTCACAAAGGCATTGGGAGTTTCAATGTTTGAGGATATTCGGAAGAAGCTTGGAGTTAAAGCCAAAGCCGATATTTGATCAAGGGAAAGTGTTGAATTAATCAAAACTCGTGTATCTTAGGAATAATATAATATTTAGTTTGTATTTACATAAGTTAGTTACTACAAAATATATGAATAAGTTAGTTGTGTTTTGAAGAAACACAAATCACACCTATTTGTATAGTTGTGTCTTTTAGTTTAAGTTCTGTCTTTTAGGATTATAAGTTGTGTCTTTAGATTAAAGTTGTGTTGTTTCATTCTACAATCAGAATGGTTCAATCATGAGTCTATAAATTAGGAGACAAACTCATTTGTTTTTCATCTTGTAGAAATTGTGTATTATAATACTCTATTCGTATCAATAAAGTTTCAATTTCTTACTTGAGTTCCTTTGTTCTTTTTACATAAACATAAATTTCTTGATACTCAAGAGTGCTTTCCACAATATCTTGTGGTCTTCCAGCGAACATGTGGTGGAACTTCCTTGCCGAAGCTTTGATCTCAACATCTACCTCAAGCTCCCCTACCAGAGAAGACTGACGCGTAGCATGTGGCATTTAATTATCGTACGTATGTTTTGTCTTGCTAGGTTTTTATGAGAGTAGTGATCTCTTTGAAATATATAGCTACCTGTATAGAGAAAAGAAACTCAGTAATTGGTCTTTAAGCAAAAATATATGTAGTAATAGTTTATGCTTTGGTGACCATTTATTTATTCATTGAGTTTTAATATTTTCATATATACCAATTTATCTGAAAAATGTTGAATTTTCACGTTTGTAGATGCCTGTTGCTCAGCACATATATCATTGTAAAAGTATACATGCCAACAAGACGAACTTTTGCCTGTAAGATTTAAGATTTAATACTACATGCTTATAATACTGATTACTTTTTAAAACAACCTATTAACTATAATAACCCACTTATTTCTCTTTCTTAAACTTTTTGCAATTATCCCTTCTTCTTCATTTAATTTCGAAAATATCACTAATTTTTTTTTAATTTTCAACAAAAGGCAAAATAACTAAAATAATAATAAAATCCTCAATATTTACGAAAATGCCATTCTTTTTCAATTCCTTCAACCATCATTACCAACCAAATCCAAGCTCTTAATGCTACTATATCACTTAATTTTCGATCTAATAAGGTTCTTTCCAACATTTATACACATCATCTCCCATTTTCTCTTCAATTCTATCCAAAAAACTCTCTAATTATCATTTTCCCATTTGGAATTTCTTAAAGCTTATAATTTTGGGTTTATTTAAGGAGTATAAGCAATAACTATTGATTTAATTATGTTATTTGGGCGTTTAAATAAGGTATCTATAATCACAAACTCATATTTAGCTATTTCTTTGCAAAACTCAAAATTTGCAGAGAGGAGACTTCAGATGAAGTCTTCGCATTCTTGTTTGAGGAAAAAAAAGACGGAGACTTCACTTGAAGTCTACTGAATCTGGGTTAGTTTTGCAATTGCCTAAAACTTTAACTTTTGAGTAGACGTCCAGAGAAGTCTCCGCAAAATGAGGACACCTCCATGGAATTCTCCTCTATTTAGACGGGTTATTTTTGTAGTTGACCAATATTAGAATTTTTTGACGAAAAAATCTGGAAAATTAATTTGAAATCTGAGACTTCAGGTGAAGTCTTCCAGAACTTTGAAAACTCCAAATGAAGCCTCCGATTTTAAAAGGGTAATAGGTCCCACATATGATTTTTTTCTTTTTTGAAAAAACTCAAAAATTAATAAAATAATGTAGAATTCTACGGAAGTCTCCTTCAGTTTTGTTGGAGACTACAATTGAAGTATCCGAGTTTTTAAGGAGACTTCTCCATTAAAAGTTAAACTTAGTTAATTGCAAAAGTAACATCTTTTTCATAGAGAAGACTTCACGTGAAGTCTCCGAATTAGGTGGAGGCTTCAAGTTTCAAAAGAAACTGAGGAGACTTCTCTGGTAGTCTCCTTGAAAATTTTAGTATCTTGGGAAATTGCAGATCTAACCTCCCAAAAAGGAGACTTCTCTGGAAGTCTCCTGCTTAAAAGTCAACATTTAGTCAAATGCAAAAATAACCTTCGAAGACTTTCACGGAAGTCTTCTTTTATGCTCGTAGACTTCTTTTGATGTCTCCAGTGTTTTAAAGAAGACTTCATCCGAAGTCTCCCCATGCTAGGTTATTTTTGTTAAATTTGCATTTAAAGTATGTTCAAATTTTTCATGTATTTTTGTATTTTTCCTATGTGTGTTTGATACTTTATTTGCTTATGTACAAGTTTAACATAGTCATATATTATAATTAAGTCTGTGTAAATTTTAGAAATATTATAGGTAGTTAGCTCATTTAAAGTAGACTTCACCTGAAGTCTTCTTATGTCTCAAAAAGACTTATGTGTGAATTTCTTTGTAAACTTGAAGTGTGTGTCGATGTGTAGACTTCATTTGAAGTCTCCTATATCTCAAAAA
The DNA here is from genome assembly GCA_900406435.1 of Lepidium aucheri. Classification (NCBI taxonomy): domain Eukaryota; kingdom Viridiplantae; phylum Streptophyta; class Magnoliopsida; order Brassicales; family Brassicaceae; genus Lepidium; species Lepidium aucheri. The sequence goes on from OVBA01002679.1 coordinate 28,636, forward strand.
AACTTGTGTATAATTTTCTTTGTAAGTCTGGTTTATATATGCTTGTTTTCAAGTATTGGTTCATGTTTATTTTTAGGTATTGGTTTATCTATAATCATTTGGTTGACAAAAATTCTAACTATTTTAGTGGGTTTCTAGAGGTTACAAAGCTTTCATGTTTGGACAAAGTTTGTTGCATATGACTTTGAATCTCCATTAAATCTATCACAACCAAACTAGCACACTCACATTTCTCAAGGAAAACAAAGATAAAGCTTCATCTTCAAGCTCATATGCAATCTATTACAATCTTTAATTTTCTTACAATCCTTAATTTTCTTACAATCCTTCATTAAATCTATTACAACCCTCCATTAAATCTATTAAAATCCTTAAATCTATTATAATCCACAAGGAGACTCCCCCAGAAGTCTCCATAGAAGTTTCCTTAGAAGACTCCACCAGGAGTCTTCCTAGAAGACTCCTCCAAAAGTCTCCTTAAAAGACTCCTCAAGTCTCCTTAGAAGACTCCACTAGAAGATTCCACTAGAAGACTCCACAAGAAGACTTCACCAGAAGTCTCCTTAGAAGAATCCAACGGAAGTCTCCTCAGAAGACTCCAGCGGAAGTCTCCTCAGAAGACTCCACAAGAAGTCTCCTAAGAAGACTCCATCGGAAGTCTCCTTAGAAGACTCCTCCAGAAGTCTCCACAAGAAAACTCCACCAGAAGATTTCAGACTCCATGAAGAGACTTCACCAGAAGAATCCATAGAAACCTGAAACCAATCATATCAAAAAAATTATATCTTTAACCAAAATAAGACCAAAAAAACTAAAACTTTTCACAAGATCTCATTTCAAAGACAAATCTTTAACTAGAAAAATCAAAATTGTTCACAACTATCATTATAAATAAAATATTTCACAAGAAAATTCATATCAAAAATCTTTCATAAGAAAAGTTATACAAAAAAATCTTTCACTAGAAAATTTCAAAAAAAAATATTTTTCACAAGAAATTTTTATAAAAAATAGATATTTCACAAGAAATTTTTTTAAAAAATTATTCACATATTCATTAAAAATTTAATCTTTGATTAATGTAATAAAAATCAAAATTTTTTACAAGATCTCATTTTAAGAACAATCTTTAACTAGAAAGCACAAAAAAACTTTCACACAACTTTCTTTAAAAATAAAATCTTTCACAAGAAAGTTCCAAAAAATTAGATCTTCCACATAAGATCCTTAAAAATGTAATTTCTAACTATAAAATATTGAAAAGTTAACTTTTTCACAAGATCTCCTTTTAAAATCGGATCTTTAACTAAAAACACAAAAAAACAATAATTTAACAAGAAAAAATAACTCAACATTTTCCAAATTTAATCTACCTTTTTGAGTGGCATGATGGATTTTGGTTATAGAAAAGAGGCTTTGGTTGCTAGAAACTTCCCATTAAACATGAAAAAAATAAAAGCTAAAAATTATAAAAAAAAATAGTGAAAAAATCTTAGATCTTGAATGAGGAGATAAGAGTTCAAATGTCACACATTTTGGCTGAAATGAGACATTAATCGATGGCTGGAAAAGAGACATACACCTTGAAGAAGAAGAAAAAGAAGAAGTAGAAGAAGAAGGAGAAGAAGAAGAGAGAAGAATAAGTGGCTAGGGTTTTTTTGCTTCTTCTAAAATTTGTATTTATGGGTAGGTTAACATTCTGGTTTAATTATTAGTTAATTTTGGTTAACCTTAAATCGGATTTAATTTTTGAATTCGGAGACTTCAATTGAAGTCTTCTCCTGGAATTAGAATCAAAACCGTAAATTATAAACCAATTTTAATTGTTTACAATCATTTGTTAATTTTAGTTAACCTTAAACCAAATTTAATTTTTGAATTCGGAGACTTCAGTTGAAGTCTTCTTCTAGAATTAGAAGACTTCTTCTCAAGTCTCCTCAAAACTCTAAATTATAAACCAGTTTCAATTTTTAATAATCATTGGTTAATTTTGGTTAACTTATAAACTAATTTAATTTTTGAATTCAGAGACTTCAATTGAAGTCTTCTCATGGAATTAGAAGACTTGAAATGAAGTCTCCTCTAACCTCTAAATTATAAACCACTTCAATTTCTTACAATTTGTTGGGTAATTTCCGTTAACCGTAAATCAATTTTAATTGTTTACTTCGAAGACTTCACCTGAAGTCTTCTTTAATCCCTAAACCCTAGATTCTAAATTTTGTATCGTAAATTTACACCACAAATAGAATATGTTTCCAAATGTTAATCCTAATTCTTATAATTTGTAGATATATGTACAATTAACCTCATTTGTTCTATTTGTACATTTCAATTGCAAAATTTAACAAATCCCACATGATTATCATATCTCTAAATCCTAAACCCTAAACCATGACATCATTTGTTTATGATGAAGTTTGTAATATGATCTTCCTTTTGTATAGGTGACCATGTTTTTGTTAAACTTTCATTTCTATATATCATAATATTTTATTTTTAAATTTTGTAATAAAAATTATGACCATATAATTATAATTACTATTTCAATTTTAAATTAAATATATAATTATATAGGATACTTCAGTGGAAGTCTTCTCCAATACTAGAAGACTTCAATTGAAGTCTCTTTGGTGGAGACTTCACCTGAAGTCTTCTTTTCATATGCGGGGTATAACGGTAATTTCGGTTTCTGGTTTTTTTAATCATTAAGAGTAGAAATATATTTTTTTTTACCCTTGTGGGTTAGTTTTGGAGAATAAATTAAATGAGGTTTATTTTTGTATTAAAAATGAAAATATAGGTTATTTTTGTCATAATCCCTTTTTTTAATCATATGTAGAAGTAACATTGTAATTAGTAAATCAAACAAGATTATGTTTGATTAAGCTCATAATACGTAGTTTCCGTTAGTTTTTGTGATTCACCTAATTAGACTGTTTTTTGGTTTTTGGTATTTTAGACTTTAATTCCCATTTTATATCAATCCGTCCACACCATTTAAACCCTATTAGTACTACCCTAAAACAAAAGAGTTGGGGAGTATTGGAATATATATATGGTCTCTTAGGGAAGAGAAAGAATCAGACCAATTAGCTGATAACAACTATAAATTCTTGTAATCAGTTGTGGGAATCGAATCAATTGTTATATATAGGCTACTATTATGGACGACTTCAATCTACCAAAAATAAGAATAGACCTGATTATAAACAGATATCAGAATTCAGAAAATGTATCTTGTCTTGAGTCTGTGCATGTAGCTTTTGCAAATTAAATAACTTCTCTTATAGTCCTGTTACAATATAACTTATAAGTCTATAAGAAAAAGATAACATTAGTTGACAAAAAAAAAGATAACATTAATACTGAAGAAGTCCAAACCAGTCTAACAGGGACTAAAACAAGGAACTTCTTTTGTTTTCTTTTTTCTTTCTTTTTTGCCGTCTAAGCGTAACAAGATTTGATTTATTTAATACGGAACTAGGAGACGTTGATGATATTTTCATGATTCAGACAACAATCTGGTCTCGAGGTCGCGTGTGTAATCTGCGACGAAGGCCGTGTATCAAGTAGGAGAACGTCGTTGTTTAGCTTCTCGTATTCTCATATCCACTTGGCGATACAAACTTGATCATCTTTAGGAAAAACGTTTAGTGTTATCCTATAGCTTTTGTATTGCTTCAACACATCTCCCTCAAGAGCTAAGAAAGACACCGATTTGTTCTCTTCATCGATCTCTACTTTCTCTTTGATCTGCTCCATCTTTCCGTCTATATCAAAATGCAAACTAATTAGGAGCTGGATTCAAAAACAAGAGAAGGAATTGTTAATCCTAATGAGTTAGAAGACATACCAACAATGAAATTCCAGATCTGAACAGAAGAGTTAGATATGGGATCGTCATGTTGTACAGAAACTGCTTCTGTTTTATCCGTGAAATTTCCTTCTTGAAGATGTATGGAGACCACGTGAAGATAGAAGTGGTTGCTAAAAATCA
>OVBA01002680.1:0-32629 GCA_900406435.1 Lepidium aucheri
ATCAAGAGAATACCCTATGGCTCTTCTAAATTGTTTGAGTTTGGATAGCAATATTTCAAGCTCATCATCATTAAGGGCATCATTAACAATCACAGGATATGTAGAATTGGGTCCTAAGAAAGCGTACCTTAGCCTTGTGGGAAGTGTCTTCAGCTTCACTTTTGGTGCCTTGAGCTTAGACCAATCATCTTGGGTTCCCTCGATGCCCTCCTCGGTCTCCTTAGTAGCGAGGTGCATGACCAAGTGTTTAGCTAATCTATGGGTTGTTGAGGGGTTTGGACCAGCCCTCTTTCTTGCTTATCCTTGTCTCCTGATTCCACTAGCTCTTCAATCACGACTGTACTTCTTTGCGGTTGATAAGTGTCCAAGAGTGCCTTATAGAGTTTCACTTCAACCCGTAAGTGCTTATCTTGGAATGGTGCGGTTAATGCCACTTGCAATTGATCTTTACTGAGCAACTCCTCAAGCAACTCATTCTCAAGGTCATCTGTCTCTTGGATCCAAAATGCCTAATTGTCAATAGTGGGTTTCCGTAATACATCTCTATGTGGAACTTCATTTTGATGTCCTTTCCCAAGTTAAGCTCTATGGTTCCATTTCTCACGTCGATCAAAGCTCCAGCTGTGGTCAAGAAGGGTCTACCAAAGAGCAGAGGGTCTTTTGGTTCTTGATCCATCTCCAGTACAACAAAGTCAGTTGGGATTTGTTTTCCTCCCACGTTAACCGGCAAATCTTCAAGCATCCCATGTGGTATCCTCCTAGATCGGTCGGCAAGTATCAATGAGATTTTGCATGCTTTAAACATCCCAAACCCCAACCTTTTTGCAACCAAAAAAGGTATGAGGCTTATCAAGGCTCCTAAATCACACAAACAATTGTTGAAGGATAGCATCCCAAGCGAGCACGAGATAGTAAAGGTACCAGAGTTGGCTAATTTCTTGACCACTTCCTTCCTTAGGATAATATTACTAATTTCATGTGTTAGAATCACTTCTCCTTCAATCTCCTTGGTATTCTCCCTTACCGAGTCCTTGAGGAATTTATGATATGGTGGCATTAACATAAAGGCATCAACCAATGGGATTGGGAACTCAATCTCTTTAATCCGCTTGAAGAGTTGAGTCTTATATTTCTCAACAATGCACTCTTTATGGCTCTTTGGAAAAGGTAGGCGAGGACAAACAGGTGAGAACGGGTTAAATCACTGAGTATCCTCGATTGTGGTGATGGCGAGGATTGGAGCGTTCTGTCCTTGTTCACATTTTCCGCAAGGAAAACCGTCGAGGGTTGAAGGTGACATGAGCTGATTAGCGATCTGTGTTTGAGAATTATCCCCCTTCTTCGACTATACTGTCCCCAGTATAAGCAGCTACCGTGTTAGTACAGCTCACCTTCTGTACCGAGTGGAGGGAAGGAAAACTGCTCTGGTCCTTGTTGGTTGGGCGAGGCGGGCATGCGAGGGCAGAGTGTAAAGTCGGAGTGGGTAAGCCTGTAACTTGTTTCTGTTCTACTTGTTGCAGGCGTGCATTCATGTCCCAGAGCATATCGTGAAGATTTGTGTAGCGGTTGTTGATCTCGGAGAACTTTTCTGTGAGCTCGCCGGCTGCACGTTGCTGTCCATGCAAAATTGCTTGCAACATATCCATTATGGCCAGTTGGGAGATAGGTGGAGAAGGTGTTTGTTCCAGGAGACTGACCTCTTCCACTCGCGCCTCTTCTTTGGTTGGTACGGGTTTCGGTTTATTACGCAATAAATGGTCCATCTTAGCATTCATAATACGGATTTCATCCTTGCTTGGGGCGGCTGAGTCCGTAGAGTAGGCTCCATTGTGTGTATCACCCTCATTGTACTGTTCTTGAGCTGCCAATAAATTCTCATCCAGTAGTGATGTCCTTGTGCATAAAGTTCTCGTTGCTCGCCGTGTCTAGCAACGTTCGATACCTCGATCTGATCTCTCGGTAGAAAGTGCTGAGTAAGGACTCAGTTGTGTATCCATGGTGAGGACATTGAGCAACACAGTCTTTGAATCGTTCCCATGCATGTGGGAAATTCTCCGAGCGCTTTTGAGTGAAATGAAAGATTGCGGTGCTTAATTTTGCTGTGCGGGAAAGCGAGTAAAATTTGTTCAAGAATGCCTTCTTGCCCTCGGTCCAAGACGTGATCTGACCGGGAGGTAAATGTTTCTCTCAGTTCTGTGCTTTCTCCGCAAGTGAAAACGGAAATAGCCGCAATCTGAGTGCATCATTGTCAATCCGTCTATTTGGGTAGTGCTACACAACCTTTCAAACTCATCAAGGTGCTCAAGAGGGTCCTCGCATTGAAGTCCATGAAACTTGACTCATTGGACCATAGCAATGAGGCTTCCTTTGATCTCAAAGAGCTGGTTCAGCACAGGCGGTGGAGTGATTCCCTAACGCAGATAGGATGTCTTTGGTTCATCCGCTGCTCCTATCGTTTGTGGTTGTGTCTCATCAAGAGTGTTGGAGGTGTCCTGATCAATGTACTTGTCGGCTGATGATGTAGCCATGTCGAGGACAGGGGACAAGAATGACAAAGGTCCTTGAACTCAGGTTCCGGGAACGAGTTCAGATGCCTAGGTTGGGTTGTTTCTGATGCCCTCGCTTCAGACTGTCGAGGAGTACCTGCGAGGCCTACAAAAACAGAAACAACGATTCGTCAATAGGATTTGAGCTTGGTCTTTAGAGATCCAAGCTAAGTGGAACACAGACAAGTTTTAATAGTAATGACAATAAACCTAATCCTAATACTAGCAAATTATAAATTGGAACAAACAAAAACTGATTTGGCAACGGCGCCAATTTGATAACAAGGTTTTTGAGCCTAAGTGATCAAATCATTGAAGCATGGTGATAAGTAAGTGGATGTCGAACCAATACTAAGTAGTTACTTGTAATCAACCTATCTACTACTAGTTGCTAGTCCAAGCAACCTATCAATCTGTCACAAAGATAGGCTATGTTTTCTAGTGAGCTTGCAATCTAGCCAATAGGACAAAATAGACTAAAGGACAAATTAAAAACATAACATAAACATCCAAAACAGAGAAACGATCAATAGACAGAGCAAGATAATAACAATAAATAAATCTAAGGTAAAAAGCATGAATCTATAGGATAGGAAGTGACTGATCGGCGGTAAACTCGCCGATCCGACCTTGCCAAGCTATATAAGGCGATCCCTAGATCGAGATAAGCTAGATCAACCCATTCTCATGGTGAAGACCCCTTTCCAAATTCGGCTGATCCATTACGGCGCTAGCCACGATCATGCCAAATCAGAAGCTTAAAGTTCAGCCCAGTACATCTAATAGTCGATCCACAATACTAGATCTCTCCATGGTGGATAAAACCATCACTCACATGGCACTTGGTCTCCGATTTCCTTAGCGCTAGCTTTAGGTTTCAGCCCAAATCAGATCTCTCTTGATCAAGGAGAGATCAGCCCTAAGCTCGGCTATGTGAGAAGAGATCAGATCAGATTATTGTTCGCAAGGTGAGTGGATGGGTGATTTCACCTCCGATCTCCCTATCCTCGAGATCCATAAGGATCTACTCACTTCTCATGATTTGTGAGTGGAGTATCAGAGGAGATCTCATTAGCATAAACATAAACAACAATAAAATAAAGAGCAGGAAGTAAAAGATGATGATCAATCCAAAATCGTTCCATTAAAACTTAAGCATATTCATCAAAGTACCTTAACAAGCATAAAAAAAAGCAACAACAAAAATAGAGAGAGTTTTTTTGGCTAAAACAACAGATAAAATAATAAGATAGTGATTAAGGGGTATTTATAGGGTCATTTGCATAATCCTAATTGTCAAACCGACCTAAGTCGGTCAACTAGAAATCTTGCCCTCGGAGTCCTTGCGCGAGCTTTGGCACCGAGGAGTAGTTCTGATCTTCGCGCTCATGAGTTGAGGCGGAGTGAATAGTCTGAGTATAATGGATTTGTTTCTCCTCGCAGCAGATAGGTTGAGGCTGGTGAATGAGGCGTCTTTTCCCGAGCGTTTTGAGCAGTCCTCGCCTGCGATCCGCGAGACAGCGATCCAAGTTTGCATGACTTCTTTTTCCTAGCAGCTGATCCAATCATCCTTAGCTCTATTTTTATCTTATTTTCTGCTCCTCTTGCTCCTTTACCTAGATAAATTCCAAAACTCCAAATGCAAATACAAAAAATGTAAAACTAACCTAAACGGACCTAAGTGCACGGAAAATCTAGCTAAACGGATGCAAAACAACCTAAAATAAGACTCTAAAACCATCAAAAATCACACACATCACCTCCCCCTTCAATATGCCTTGCCGATGACCACACACTTAATAGTGAGATCTCTTGGGGATGTCCTAGAAGTTGATGTCAAGAACACTCAGTCACCAGAGTTTCAACAATAAGGGCACGAGTCAACATTAACCCTTTTGAAAGGCTAAAGTTTTTTTGAACCAATTCAGTTTCAAAACGATGAAATCCTCTATGTCTTTTTCCACTATGAAGGTGTCTCCAATTTCTGTCTGAATTGCCAAAAACTAACTCACGATACTAGCGTCTGCACCTATGTTCCCCTCCCTTCTGAGTATTTAAATGAAGCAGAAGTGAATGAGCAGCCTCAGGATAACTCCTCTGCATCACACTCTCAAATGGAATATCAATCCTTTGAAGTAGATACCGTGCCACCTACGCAAGCTAACACAACAACATTCTTAAGCCAAGCGATGGCCAATATGATTGACGGATTCCCCTCATTCTCGGATATGGTTAGGGACATAGCATTAAACAATGAAGACTTCGCTAATTACTCGGCCAACTTGGAGCTAGATTTGGCGATATCCTCAACACAACAGGAAGTGGAGGCTCTGATCAACCATGAAACTAAACGAAAGAGATATCCGGACTTCGATGGTGAACCATCTTCCAAAACTCCAAAGTCGTTCTAGTTTCTTGTTTGAGAAGTTATGGAACCTCCACCCTTTTGTTCCCCCATTTATGCGTCTGATTTTGAGACTAGTATTGTTTTAAGTTTATGTTTTGTTCATGTTTGAGTTTTTTGAGTTGTTTGTGTCTTTGCTCTATCGTAAACCCAAGCATCTTTTGCAGTTTTAAGTTTAATCTCGGTCTAGTATTGTAACTCTGTTCTAAGATTAATGAAATAGTTATTGTGGAAAAAAAACCAACTATATCTTTTTAAATTTCTAAAAAACATTAAAATTTACTAACTTTTTCTTTTCTTTATTTACTACAAATTTAGATTTAAAATATTATATATCTATTTATAAATTCTAAATTCACAATTATTAGACATATTTTAAAAATTTTTGTTTTGTTGTATGATATGAAATTATATGAGGGAGGTATAGAATCTATCATTTGTTTTGTAATTGTGAATATATATATATATATATATATATATATAAATATAAAATTCAGATATATGATCATACTTAATCTTAACTGTTGCATTATATTTTAATTTAATAAGTTTAATGCAACAAAAAAATCACTGTATCTTCTTTAATTTCTAAATTAAAATAAAGTTTAGTAACTTTTCCTCTTTTTTCTTGGTAATGAAACGGGAGAAAATTTTCTCCTATATTTATTACAAACTAGAAAAATCAAGAGCGTACAATCCTAACAGACGTGGCCGGATGCATATCGTCTAAAACTATCGAAGATAAAGCAGAAGGAACATAAATAAAGGAATGAAAACCTAGAGAAATATCAAAAGCATAGTTAGCTAAGCCATCAATAAGACGGCTAGTTTCCTTATATACGTGTGAAATACGGACTATCTAATCTTTTGAAAGGAAGGCATGACAAAAACACACCAGAAATGACAACGGATGAAAATCCTCAATGCTTGTCTTAAGAAAACCAACAACAATGTTTGAATCCACTTCAAACTCCACTATCGAGAAACCCTTCGACCAAGCTATCCAAAGGACATAGTACACGTCCCAAAATTCTGTCAAAGGTGCTGAATATATGCCTATATTCACGAAAAAACTCGTGCACAACACCACATTCCAATTATCGATAACTCCACCAGCCGTCGCAAGACCCGGATTACCCCAAGAACCCCCATCCATGTTAATTTTCCACCAGCCATTTAGAGGAAACTTCCAAGCAATATGACACATCACACAGGAAGGACCCACCACATTAGAACCAGTACAGTTAGCCACTTGCGAGACTTCCTTACTTGTATCCTTAACAAAATGAACCTTGTCACGTTAAGCACTCAGAGAACCAAAAAGTGTGCTACATCTCCATTTCCAGCTCCACCACAATACTATTGCAAACATTATCAATTACGGCCATCCAAATACTAATACATTGTCCCTCAAATTCCTAAACAGCCACTCGAGAATTATCATAGAGAAAATCCGATTTCGCGTATGAGGAGGTACTATGTGACACCACACACCCAAAATCACCGAGTAATCTTGAAGGACATGACAAATAGATTCCTCCCCACCACGACAAATAGAGCACACTATATTGTGAGAGATGTCTTCGGTATAGCTCATCATTTTTCATAATAACCTAATGAGATACTAGCCACAGAAACACATGCACTCTCTCGGGTACTTGAACACGCCATATGCACTCATAGAAATGTGGCATGCTATGTAGGGAAAGTGTCCTACGAGTTAGAGCCCTATAAACCAAACTAACTGAATAGCAACCATTAGTTGTTCTAGCCCAAGAGATATGGTCCCTTGCTCCCATAAATTTGTCGAGAACAAAACCTTTCAACCTCAAAATCGTGTTTGCATCTACAAATGGAGATATCTGGTCCAACTTCAAGCCCGAAGAATTATACTAAAGTTCACTTAACCTTGAAATTTTGAGCATTTTTCGATGGTGAAGCGATTGTAAGTTGCAAAAGTGGATGCTCTATAAGCCTTTTGTCTTTCCAAAGCAACAACTTAGAGCCATCAGTGGTAACCCATCGAGTATTAAGTAGAATGGCGTTTCGGAGACCTACAACAATACTCTTCCAAGTAGACGACCAACTACTTTTCAACACAAATTCAAGAGTTGTCCCCAATATCCTTAACTTGATACTTATTCTTAACAATCTTGGTCCATAAATTTTCTTGTCCATTGATCAACCTTCAACCTAGTTTACAGACTAAGGCGTGGTTCATATCCTCCGCCCGCCGCAACCCCAGTCCACCCTCCTTTCAAGGCTTACACACTCGATCCCAAAAAATTAAGTGTTGTTTCTTTTGCTCTGTGCTACTACCCCATAAAAAGATCGCAAGATCTTATCGAGTTCATGCATTTTGCCTCTAGGTAAACATATTGTTCTCATGACATGTACCAAAAGTGAATTCAGGACATCTTTTGTAAGAGTGAGATATCCTGCAAAGCTCAGACAACGATGTTTCCATCCTGCTACGTGAGGAGGCTCGAGAGAGGATATCACTAAAGGTATCCTTGTTTATTGACTTTTGAAGCATTGGCATACCCAAGTATTTTCCAAGCTCCTTAGTAGCTTTGATACCACTAACTGTGCTAAATTCTTGCACTAGTTCTCTAGTTACATTGTTCAAGAAGAAGATTTTGTCCAAGCTCACCTTCTGCCACAAAGCCACACAACAAACTCTATAACATGTCAAAAAATCACTTTAATCTGCTGTACAGAAGCTTGGGAAAAGAGTATCGAGTTGTCTGCAAAGAAATCATGAGAAAGAGGCAGCCCATCGTGAGATAAATGAATAAGTTTCCACTTCTTCAAAGCGATTGCACAATCAATCAGGTGGCACAGATACTCCATACACAAAACAGGATATAAGGTGAGTGAGGGTCTCCTTGGCACAAACCCCTTCCAAGATGAAACGCCTCAGTCAAGTCACCATTTGACACGAAAGACATAAAAGGACCAGAAATACATTGCATAACCTATTGGATCCATGCATCAAGGAGGCTCGCTGCAAGAAGAGTATATTTCAGGAAATCCCTGCGCACCCAGTCATAATCCTTTTCTAAGTCTAGCTTCAGAAGCATCCATCCTTTCCTTCCCCTTTTTTGTTTCATAGAATGAACTGTTTCTTGGACTAGCACAATATTATCTGCACTTAATCCTCCCAAGATAAAAATTGGCTGAGTCGGACCTATTAAATTTGTCATGATTGGTTTGAGTCAATTCATCATCATTTTGGTAATCTTTTTAAACAAAACATTGCACAAGCTTATTGGTCAAAATTTGTTAATTGATTCTAGACTCATCACTTTCCAATTATGACCAAAAGGACATCAATAGTACTCGGTGGAAGAACCTTGGAGTCAAAAAAGCGCAAAACAAATTTAATCACCAAAGAACCCACAATATTCCAACACTCCTCATATAAAACTGGTTGGAAACCGTCTGGATCTGGTGTTTTGAAACATTCCCATTCCCCAAACAGTTGTCTCAACTTCACACGGTATAAACGGTTTGGAAAGTCTCGCCATCAATCTTGAACTTCTTAATGATATATCAAATCAATCTAAGAAACTTGGATTTATTCACCTGACTGTTCCATAAGATGCAATTCATTATAAAAAATAAAAATAGAAGAAAATTGTTGGGGCGACCCATAAACCATTCATCGACTCCACCTCTCCCTCTAGTGAAGTCATAACTAGTTGTCTTTCTAAACTCCGAGGTTCCGTACTGAGTGCACGAGAAGCAGTACTTAGATTAATATCATTATCCATAACAACAGATGACTGAGAAAAAAGTATCATCGAACAAAAATATAAAGCCGGTAATGATGAACAAAACACACCACTAGGCCGCCCAAATTATCCTCATCAGTTTGAAGCCATTTAACCAAAGATGATAAATCCAGCTCACTCTTCACCACACCATAAAATCAAACCCTTTTCGGGTTTATTCTGAGTTTTCTTATTGTTAAGGACCGTAGCTGTTGCCGCCTTACCACTTCCACATTTCTTCCCTTTAAATGTCTGAGTTCCCTTTAACAAAGAAGGTATAGTGTCTGATTGACCTACATCTTCATCACTTCCGTCCCTCCGAGAAGAACCCTGACCAAAAATAAAGCTCGATGGGATGTTCTCCTTATTCATATCACTCAGTCGAGTCTAAACCATCGTCTTCTGGCCAGCAAGATCTAACAAAGATTAGCAAAGCTGTTCGATAATGGTACATTCCCTAGATTCGTACAACTCAGATTCTCTTTCCACACATGATCTAAAGCCGTATCCAAGCTGGTTAAGCTTGTCACAGAATTTCTTGCCACTAAAGTCTCCATTTGATTCTTTCGTTGCACAAGAGTGAATCCAACATTCACTTGCTGCTGAACAGTAACCAGACTTGCCACAGTATTCTGAAAATTCTGGACAAGGACCTCCACTACCTCCATGGCTGAGCTCACATTCAGTTTTGTAGGACACGACTGAACAGCATGACCAAATATTCCACATTGAGGGCAGATATTAGAAAGGCCCTTGTATTCCTCAAAGTAACAGTCTTTGTTAATTAGAACAGTGCCTATGACAGGTTGCACAAGATTTACTTCTACATGTACTCTAGCAAACAAAGCCCTCACAAACTGCAAAGTTGTACAATCCACAGTGATAAGTTTCCCAAACGTCCCTGCAATACCCATTTGAATAGCCTTGTGATAATAGTGAATCAGAATTTGAAGGATTCTAATCCACACGAGAGTAGTCACAATATCATTTGTAAAAGAATCAAAGTCTGAAGACCATAATTCTCGAAGTTTTTAATCAGGACCACAACACTCATGTTTCTATCTAAAACCTTCACAATTATGCATCGTTTCTATAAACTATGCATGGCCTCAATAACTTCATTCTCAATGGTGATATCAGGTTCACCGTTCTTCCCGTTCTGATACGAAACCTTCATATGAGAAGCCACAAAGCTCTCATTGATCGCTACCTTTGGAACTCGAGTATCAACCACCGTAATATTAGTCACATGATCCGCCAACAAACCCCATTTATCCGGTGGATCATGTGTTGGAGGACCTCCACCTACAGCCTCCAACATGGCCGCATCTTGATCACCCGGCACAGATTTAGATTTGAGTTATTACACATCTATTTATAAGTTCTATATTCACCAATTACTAGACATATTTTAAAAATTTTAGTTTTGTTGTATGATATGAAATTATATGAGGAATATAGAGAATCTATAATTTTTTTGAAATTGCGGTGAATTTATAAACAAGTTTAAATTCAAATATATAATTATAATTTTTCGTATTTATGGTATTATAATTTAATTGTTAAATCATACGAGGCATATTTTCATATTATATTTAATTATGATATCAGTTTAAATTTCAATACTAAGTTAGTACATGTATCCATTAAATTGTGACTTAATATTTATAATTTGTTTTAAATTATGGTATAAAATTAATAGTTTGTTTTAAAGATGAGTAATTGTTCGATAGGATCTAGCACAAAAGTTCAAGATCCAACTCTGAGATTCAAAAGAGAATATAGGTAAGTGCTATATTTAAATAGGTAGTAAAGAGAATGATTCGGAGAAATAAAGTGCCGAGTTGCTTTTATTGCTCGTGTGTAAATTGTGAAAACGTGGTCCCTTTGTGGAGATATCCTCCTCTATTTATAATGCATAGCGACGGTTACATGGGATCTAAGATAGGAAATATTACATTTTTAGTTTGGAATTGATGTTATCTAGTTGATATTTGCGTGATTTTTGGAAATATTCCATATAGGAAAATGAATATTTCTATTTTTCCTCTTGATGATATATCGACCGAAGTACTCTGTTCCGAGATGAGAGACAAATCACCAAAAATGATGTTTGATGAGTAATTTTTAATAATCTATCTCAATCATCTTGCCGAGTTACTGACTTAATAAACTTGATATCGCTTGTTGTCCGTAGACCAAAATAGGATCTCGAATCCACCTCCTACAATTGTGCCCCCCCCCCATAGACACGGAAAATTATTTCATAATTTCTGAGTCAGGAAAATGACCTGCTTCGAGAATCTTTGGTCCACATGTCACTTTCCTATTGGTCTCTTTTGCGGTTTGACAGGCTACTTGTAAGTCATCATTGTGAAATTATTCGGCTTTCGGTTAATTTCTATAAATACCGTGTGACTTTTTTCACAATTCGTTTTTACTCGATTCATATTGTCGAAGAGGTAATTTCTCTCTACCCTCTCCCTTTCTTTGCTTTTCTGTTTTGCTGAGACATTGTAGCTTTTATTTTTCCCCGCAACTTAATTATTTTGACAAGATGAAAATAATTAGGGTTGAATCAGGGGAATCTAGCTATAGCTATTGTTGTGACGAGACTATGCCTTCGGGATTCCTTAATGATGTCTCTAGTGAGCGAGAGAGAGTCTTTTCATATGATTTGGAGCCGAGATGGATGTGTAGGTAGTTGCAGGTTGTCTCTCCGAGAAAACTCCCAGAATTGATAAGTCGGCAGCTTCATCTTCCCTAGTCCCAACTTTTAATTCAGTCCCTGAGGCCAAGATGAGGAAGATACAAGGGTGGCTTGATACTCTCGATGTTCGTCCAACTCTGATCATTAAGAAAATGTTGTCGAAGGCCTTTGAGATGTGCCAAGCACTGAAAGGGATCGACATCAAGATCATGGTTCCTAACGATAGGTTGTGGACTATGCCGGACAGCTATATCACGAGTTACGATTGGTAGTTCAGTGAGGCTCGGATGTGGATCCCGATTCCAAGATTCTTACCCAACTACTACCGTGCCCGTCGCAGCCATGTCTCAACTTTAGTCTTTAAGAAATAAAAACATCCTTGGCGCTTTGATCCTCGGTAATGAATCTTGGATTGAGATTTCAACTTGGTTCTTCGAGGATATGATAACTTTCATTGCTAAGAAGCCTCTCAATGGGACTTTTTATGTCAAGGTGCAACAAGGCCTTTGCTTTGTTGACAAGAAGACGAATTCTCGTCAAAGGTCACCAACTGGAAGCATTGCTTCTTCTTTGTTCGTGGCGATGAGAAATTATTATACCCTTCTTGTCATGATTTTGGGATTGCTTGGTCAAAACATGCTGGTAGAGTTTTAGGCATCTCGGCATCTCTATTACTTTTGCTTTAATGATGATATTTACCAAACTTTATTTTTACAGTTCTGTATTTTACAACAAGGGCTCTACTTTCAAATCATAGCGCGCTAGTAGGGAGAATGTTGGGCGTTCCTTGGATCAGCTGAAAATATTTCATGACGGTCTTCTCTCCCGAGTTGCATTTTATACTTCCCGAGGTAAATTTTCTGGATTGCTATCTTTGAAATACCTTACGTTGGACACTAGTTATAGCTTTATTTTTTCTTAGTGTCTCAGTACATACCAAAGTAGAAGATGGGCATGGAAGATGTTCAGATGCCCGATATAATGGATGGCCTTGATACCGTCCTGGATGAGACACTTTCTCATTTTGCTTAGATGAATACTCTTCCAGTTGAAGGGGGTCCTCTTCAGCCTACAATTACCAAAGGCGACACTTGTCCTTGTAATGCTAATATTACGAAGACAACTGGTCTCAGTTTAACTTCTGCTTCTATCATCAATCTCGATGAAGCAAACGTACCTATAGGTTCGCTATCTTCCAAGAAAGCTAAGGTGAAGACCTCGAAAAACAAGAAGTCTACCGGGGAGGCAGACACTCCAACTAAACACTTGGGTTTGGATAAGAATAAGCATGAGGTTAATAAGTCAAAACTTAATTCCAGTAAATCAGAGAAATCTGCCAAAGTCCGATTTTCTAAGCGTTTGGGCGATAAATTGATTGGCCGTTCTTAGGTGTTATCAGGTCATGAGGTTACGCTTGTGGTAGTGAAGAAAGCTTCCAAGAAGCGAAAAAACACAAAAGATCCATCTTTCGAGATTATCCTTAAGAAAAGGGAAAAGACCATTGCAAAATTTTGGTTCACTCAAGACTACACTAGTTCGGCGCCGGTATAGATGTTTCGTACATCTTGCATTGACCATATGCGCAAGATCAGAGAAACTCTAGAACAACTTCCACGAGGAGATCACCTATCTGGTCTTTAAGGTTTGACTTCATTGTTTTATAATCATAGTTCTGTTCTCGTTTTTTCAACATCTGACTTTCCTTGCACCAGCTCATCACTCATTTGAACTGGGTCTTGGTAGATCATGAGAATTCTCGTGCCAATTTTGGTGAGAATACATAGAAACTTACCCTGCCCGTGGATTGTGCCGGAAAATCTCACCTTGGGGCAATTGAGGCAAAGTCCAACTTCGTTAGGTGAATGAAGAGCTTGCTAAGGTCAAGGTCGAGTTGAAGTCAGAGCAAGAAAGATCTCTGAAACAAGCCGAAGAAATCTCAGCTCTAAAGGATTTACTTTAGTGTGCTGAGACGGACCGAGGTAGTACTTTAAAACTGACCAAAAAAGCCAATGATGTCGTATCGAAGGTCCAATCCAAATTAGATGAGATCAAAGGTAAATTTGATCCTCGTTTGCATGATGTTATTGTCTCTGAAAAGCTTAGTGCTTAGCAAAGATTATCAGGTTAACTTTCTGATCGCTTCGCAAGGATTGCTGCGTGATTAGACGATCTTGACACCAATATAGCTACCCATCTCTCGTCTGATCAGTACCACGGTACTAGCAGCATTCTCCACTCACTGCTCTGTCGGAAGATTGATGTTCCTTTGGTGCTTATTGAACGGGCAAATGGCAAGGTGGAGAAGTTTAAAGAGATTGTCGAAAACGAGACCCTTACGACATTTTTTTCAAATGACATTTTTTTCCAAAGGTTGCCAATGGGGCATCATTTTTTTCCAAAAGTTGCAAATGACGACATTTTTTTCCAAATGACGACATTTTTTTTTCAAATGACGACATATTTTCAAATATCGACATTTTTTCGAAAATGAGACCCTTACGACATTTTTTTCAAATGACGACATTTTTTAACGGGCAAATGGCAAGGGGGTTTAATCAATATGGTTCAAATGACGACATTTTTTTCCAAAGGTTGCCAATGGGAAGAGGCAAGAAGATGAGGAGCACAAGGAGGATGAGCGTATCAACATTGACTTGTAGATCTTTAGTGTTTTGCTCTTTTTGTTTGTGTTGTTGTTCTTAGTCCACCTGTTAGGACTTTTTCCCTTCTTCTTATTTAGCCATTGATGTCGGTGTCGGTCCTGCTTGCTTGAATCTTTGTAAAACATTTTTGTTTTCTGCATTAGTGAATGGAAATTAGTTTGGCTATTTTATCTTGTTATTAGACTATTGCAAAGTTTAGTCTTGTGAGAATTTTGATCTCGGTTTTTATGCTAAAAACTATGTTTTTGACTTAGGATTTGTGAGAAACTAGGTCTCAACTTAGTGTGAGAAAAAAAGTTTCGACTTAGGATTTGTGAGAGAAACTAGGTCTCGGTAAAAGATTGAGATAGTTATTTTGACGAAATCTTAAGTCTTGGCTTAAGATCTTTTGCCATAAGAGACGCAAGAGTTAGATTGTCTTTGAGAATTTAGATCTCAGACTTTAAGGATAGACCCTGCGAGATTTTAAGATTCGGCTTAGATCGAGTGAGATTTTAAGACAAAAATCAGAGTGAGCAAAATTTTAAGACTCGGAAAGATTTTAAGACTTAGCAAGATTTTAATACTCCGCTTAGACTATGCGAAGTTTTAACACTCGCCTTAGAGAGTAGGGTCTCGGCCTTCGAGATTTTAAGATTCGAAAAAGTTCCGCAAGATTAGGCTCCACAAGATTTTAGACTCGGCTTAGAGAGTATGGTCTCGGCCTTCAAAATTTAAAGACTCGAAAATATTTTGTGAGGTCATGCTCGGTTAGATTTTAAGACTCAGCTTAGAGAGTAAGGTCTTGGCTATATTGAAAATATACATAAATATTTTGACTTTTTTTGGAGAATTAATTGTTGAATTGGTGATTCATGAACCTTTATAAAGGTTTTATTAAGTTTTAGTTGCACTTGAAGGCTACCTATGTACCCCGAAGGGATCAAGCGAAAAAGCAGTTCCGATTACATACTTAAAATATTAAAAAGCATCTATGAGTGATGCAAAGGGCGCCAAGATGGCGCAACTTCACTAGTAATATCGCTTTAAGTTGATGAAATTCTAGTTGTGCAGAATTCATTCTCCTTCCACATTGGCGAGTTCATAAACTCCAGGTTTAACCACTTTATAGATGATGTAAGATTCTTCCCAGTTGGCACCAAATTTTCATGCATTAAGTTCAGTAGTGTTCTTGAACATTTTTTGAGTATGAGGTCTCTTTCAGCAAAATGTCGACTCGGACCTTTTTGTTTTAGTATTTTGCAGCATGCTACATATAATTCTATACGCAAAGTAGAGCGTCATCTCGTATTTCTTCTAATTCGTCGATGTTAGTTGCCATTGTGCCTTTTGTTCGAGCTTTCCTCCATTGGCAGTTGCATTCTGCACAAAGTTGGCACCACTTGCTTCACTGGGAGCTAAAGCCTCTGTTCCATGAGACATAGAGAAGGGAGTTCGACTCGTTGATCATCTCGGGGTTGTTGAATGAGACCGAAGTACTCCATCTAATTCGTCACCCCAGCAATCCCTTTTTTCTTCTAGGCGCTTTTTAGTTCCATCCAAAATCTGCTTGTTTGTTGCTTCGGATTGCCCATTACCCTGCAAATTGCGCGGTGTTGACTTGCTAACTCATATGTTCCATTTTGCACATAAGCTGCCAAACTTTGCCAAGATGAAATGTGATCCATTATCCGTGATGTTTTGTACGGTAAACTGTGTTGACAAATAATGTTTTTCCAGATGAATTTTATGACATTCTTATCTCAGATATGAGAGTATGCTTCTGGTTCAACCCATTTAGTGAATTAGACGGTCATTACGAGCATAAATTGTTTTTGCCAAAATAGAGGTAAAGGTTGTACTAGTGCCATTGCTCATCGCATAAATGGAAAATGTATTATAGAAGATGTTAACTCTTCAGCCAAGGTGTAAATTAGAGGGCCATGTCGTTGGCAATTGTCACACTTTGCAGCGTATTTTTCACAATCTCGCGCCATGGTTGGCCAATAGTCTCTAAGGATGTGGATATTCTTTACTAAAGAGCGTCCACATAAATGGTTGCCTCCAGCTCCTTCATGTGTTTCTTGCATTACTCGTCTCATCTTGTTGTCGTGAATAAAATTTAGGAAAATACCGTTCACGCTTCTTCTGTATAAACTTCCTTCGATTTCGACATAGTAGGCACATTTTGCTTTGAGCAGTCTCCCTGCCCATCTATCTTCCTGAATCTCTCCAAGATTTCATCTCTTTAGTCAATAACTTTCTCAGCCTGGGAACTTGGTTATGGACTTGACATGTCGAATGGTTCTCTCATATTGGTAATTGCAAAGACGATCATGTAATCTCCCTTAGGAAAGATATTTGGTATGTCAATACTCTCTACTAGGATTATCTGTCTTTGAACAGGATCAGTCGTCAAGCCTAAAGCTACTAAGGCATCAGCCGAAGTATTCTCTGCGCAGAGAATTTTGTTGGTTTTCAATTTTCACTCTTTTGATAGATTTTTGACACTTTTAAGTAGGCTTCCATCCGGTCATTTTTTGTGTCATAGCCACCATTGACTTGGTTGACCACTAGTTGCGAATCACAATAGCATTCAATCTGGGTTGCTCCGATTTCTTCTACAAGTCAGATCCCGGTAATTAGTTCTTTGTACTCGGCTTTGTTATTTGATGCTCGGAAAGCTGGGCAGAATGATTGTTCCAAAACTTCTCCGGGTCAAGCTTCTAACTGAATTTCGACTCCAGATCCATGCTGCAAAGATGATTTGTCAATGAAATGTTTCCAAACTTGTAAGGTTTCAACCAAATCCGCTAGTTCTAACTCAGAAACTAGCTCAATCAAAAAGTCTGCCAACACTTGCGATTTGGCACTAGTTCTTCCCTTGTACTTGATATCATACTCACTTAGCCTAATTGCCCACTTAGTCAATCTACCCAGACTGATTCGGGTTGTGCAATATTGTTCGCAACGAGTGATTAGTTAGAACAAAAATTATGGGGGACTAAAAGTACGGCCGCAATTTTCTTTCCGAAACCACAACTACTAAAGCGAGTTTCTCATCTAGAGACTTGCTGATATAGAAGATTGGATGATGAGTTTTGTGATTTTCCCTTACCAACACACTACTTACTGCCTTCTTCTTGTTTTGCCAGGATTGGAGGCGTAGACAGGTATTCCTTTATCTCGGAGAAAGCCTTCTCACACTCGTCACTTGTCATCCCACTTGAAATTCTTGTTTCCTCACAATAATTGGTAAAAAGGGAGGCACTTTTTGTCGTTCGAGAGATGAAATGGTTTAACGCAGCACTCTGTCATTTTGGGTGACAATAACTCTTGAACCGCTTTGATCTGTTTATTTTTTCCTCAATTCCTCTTTGCGTGAAGATATAACTGAGTAACTCGCCTGATATTACCCCATAAGTACACTTTACTAGGTTGATCTTCATTTTATACTGGTTTAAAGTTTTGAACCATCGAGTCAGATGATATACGCGGTTTTTGGCTTTTCTTGACTTGACCAACATGTTGTCAATATACACTTCCATTGTTTCGCTGAGTTGATCAGAAAACATCTTGTTGACGAGACATTGGTAAGTTACACCCGCATTCTTCAAACTAAAAGGCATTACCTTGTAATAATATGTTCCTCGTTTAGTTATAAACAAAAAATTTTCTCTATTATCGGGGTGCATTCTTATCTGATTGTTTCCCAAGAATGCATCCATAATTGAGAGAATATCATTTCCCATCGTTGCTTTGACGATATGGACAATGTTAGGCAAAAGAAAACTATCCTTGGGGGAAAACTTTCTTCAAGTCAGTAAAATCGACTAAAACTCGCCATTTATCATTCTTCTTGGAAAACATAATCAGATTAGCCAGTCATTCTGGATACTTTTTTTAACAATTGATCCTACATTGGTTAACTTCCTAACCTTGTCACTTACCTAGTTTCCATACCTAGTTTCCTTCTCTTTTGTTTGATCGGCTTGTATGTCGGATCGATGTTCAATCTCTGACTTGCTATCCTTGGATCAATCTGGGGAATATCCTTCACAGACCATGCGAAGGTCCTGATGTTTTCTTCTAAAAGTTGAATTAATTTCCCGGATGTTATTATTCAAGGTGACATTGGTACTGATACATTTTGATGGGTCAGTTAAGTCGATGTTTATGAGTTCTACAGTCGATGAGTCTAGATTTTTGGGTACAGGAGGCTCCGAGTTAGCCTTTCCACTGATAGAACCTGCGATCATGTAGGTCTTGTTGCAGAGTTTCAACTCGGTTATAGAACATGTCCTAGACATCTTCTGATCACCTCGTAAAGTATAGATCCCCGTATCAATTGGTATCTTTACACACTGATGGTAGATTAGTTGGATAGCTTTCATCGAGTGTATCTAGGGGGTTTTGAGTATGATATTGTAGATCGGGGGCTTATCTACCATCAAGAAGCTGATGCATCTCGTAATTCTTGCTATGCAAATTAGCAATTAAACAGCCCCTAAGGCGTCGATTAAACTTCCATCAAAATCAGTAGAGGTTCTATCTACCGGTCTTAGTCGGATATCAAGGAGTGACATGTTGTCAGGGTTTCCTTGAACATTAAATATACTGAGCTTCCTATATCTATGAAAATCTGAGATACATCCCAGTCGTCAACTTGAAGTTTCACAACACGATATTCGCTATATGGGAAACTCACTCCCTCCAAATCTTCTGTCGTAAAGATAACATCCGTGTTGATGGGTTTCAACTTTTCCCTGGGAGTTAAAGATTTGAGATTAACCATAGCTACAACCTTTCGCTCGTGCTTCTTGATCTATCTTATTGTATCATCACATTATTGTAATCTTCCCATGATGACATTGATGTTCATTCTTGAGGGTTCCAACTTGGAACTATAACTTTGTTCCTTACTCGCTTTGGTTTCCCAGTCGCAGCATTCTCTTAGTTTATCGACTTATAAGCTGCATCTCGCAACTCTACCTCTTTGCATTTTTGCATTCATAAAAGTCATGTTTCTTCCACAAAAACATTTACTTCTGCTTTGCTGAATTTCTCAGCTAGAAGTTCTTGCAACTGCTTGCACTTCAAAGTTGGGTGTCCAACTCGGTTGTGAAAGGTGCAATATTCACTTAGGTTATAAGTGTTGTTCCATGTTTTTCCACATGGCATCTTGGTTGGGCATTCAGTTTCTCCAACTTAGAAAGTTGTAACCATTCATCATGTTCCTTTGTTGAGGTGATGCCTTGGCTCTTAGTACTCTTCCTTAGATTCCGTTATCTTGGGAACTTTTTGTGCCTTATGAGCTTTGGCCAAAATTTACTGCTCCTCGATGTACTCAGCATGTTTGGATGATCTGCATAAGGCGTCAGACACTATAGTTGGCCAATTTTACAAAGAAGTCTCTTTTCAATGCTTTGTCACTAACCATTCTGGTTTGCAATGCCTCAATTGGCATATCATCACTTACTTTTGCTTTTGTCATAATCTTTCAGAAGTGACCGAGATACAACTTCAAGCTTTCGTTAGACCCTTGTTTCAAGGATCTTAGCTCTACTACCAATATGTCTTCGCTAATGAACATAGTATACTGCTTCATGAACAACTCGACCAACTGATTAAAGTTTTCAACCAATCTAGTCGGTAGCATTGTGAACCACACAAGCACATCTCTAGTTAGAATCCACCTAATTACAGGTGCCGAGCTAGTCGCTTGATGGAGTTGCGATTGCATCTCATTCATTATTCCTAGGAAAGTTGCGTGTCCAACGTTGTCAGCATGAGTTGTGGTGTAGGAGCATAACCTTGCCCTACAACATTGGTTAGCTGAGAACTCGCTGCTTCGCCAAATTACCTCCTCGGGACGACTGTTTGTCTGCACAGGCAGATAATTGACCTTAGTCCTAGACATAAAGTCCATAACTAAAATCCAAACCTGAACCCAAACCGACTCAAACCAACAAGTTAGACTTTGGATGTATCCAAATAACCGAATGGTTTTTAATTATAAGTTATTTCAGGTTTTGGTTAATAACCGAACCCGTACCAAACCCAAAATATAACCAAAATCATAAGGCATAATGTCCATACCCGAACCCGAAGCTATCCAACCGAACCATTTAGACTTAAAACTAGTTATAAAATATATTTTGGGTGAAATAACCAATCTGATCCCAAACCAGATGCAAACTAAACCCGAACCGAACCCTTATAATAATCGAATGGATCTTAAACCTTAAAACCAAAAAACCAAAAATTCAAAGTAACCGAACCAATAACTGATCGGTCCCCCAAATGCCCAGGCATAATTGACCTCATGCAACCCGGTTCTTGCCTCAATCTGATCGAGATGCTCATTGTTCCTTTGCTCAGCTTCCATCTGCCTTAGCAATTGCAGCATAACCGCGAACGGTGGTGGTTCAGCTGGCATTTCTGGGAGGTTTGTGGTGTTTTGATGTTCTTCTCGATGGTCTTCCATTGTCTGCACCTGTTTCTAAACTGAGCCACGAGACTTGTTAAGTTGCTCCAGAGGCAGGTTGACAATTTGTCTCACAGGTGAGTTGATTACATTATAGTTTCAGATATTTTCTGTGTTTTGTTCTTGCTTCCTTTTGCGTAAAAAAACCCTTCGATGTTTTTTCTAGTAACAGCGCCAATTTTTCAAGTATGATCTAGCACAAAGGTTCAAGATCCAACTCTAAGATTCAAGAGGGAAGATAGGTGTATAATAATGTAGCAAAGAGAATGATTCTGGGAAATAAAGTGTCGCATTGCTTTTATTGCATGTGTGTAGATTGTGAACATGTGGTCCTTTTGTGGAAACCTCCTCCTCTATTTATAATGCATAGAGGCGGTTACATGAGATCTAGAATAAGAAATATCATGTTTTCTGTTTAAATTTGATGTTATCTTGAAGTTTTTTGCAGGATTTTCAGAAATATTTCATATCAAAAAAGAAATATTATTTTATGACGTGTTAGCCGAATTGCATTATTCCAAGATGAGATGAATCGCTGAGAAAGACGTTTGTCGAGTTAATGTTTAATGACGAGGCGCTATCTCAGTCATATGGCCGAGTTAATGACTTAATGAACTTGATATCGCTTGTTGTCTATGGACCTAAGTAAGGTCTCGGATCCACCTCTAACAATGATAATGTGGCACTTTAAGAAGAACAATATTTTACGTCATATATATATATATATATGTATGTATAAAGTCTTCACAATTGAAATTTCTAATATGCGGAATGTTTGTACAATCCTGAATTCTTTATATTCACATAATTAATAACAATGCTACAGAATCACAAATTTCTAACTAAAATTAGGGGGGGTCTAATTGTCTCTTCGTACTTCCCGGCCAATGAGTCAAAGACTAAGCCAGCGCCAACGCCAACCAAAATATCAATTTTGTAATGTCCTCTCGTGTCAAGCAGCCTGATTGATTGTAATACATTGTAGATGTCAAAAGCCATCGCCAGTCTAATCCTCTTCATTCTCTTCATGTCCAACGATGCAATGCTCGTGGCAGCGACATCACCCGAATAAAAGAGGAAGAACGACATGTTTCCGACAGGATAATCTACTCCGGATCCTATAAACTCCTGTTCAAAAAGAGTCATCAGATAATTGATTACAATTTTAATCAATATATTTGGAATGAACTGTCAAAGTATTTGAACTGAATAGTTCTTTATTGAATCTAGATAATGAAAACTGAAGCTGTACAACACTTATTTGAAAATAAAAGACTTAGCTAACTCTCCTAAATTTAAGCAATAAACTTTATCAAAAACAAACTAAAGAGTCGGTCAATTTGATTCATTTATTTGACTCATTCGAAGGCAATATTCCAACAAAACCCCTCCTTGCCTTTGAACTCCACAAACTCCAAGTTTCCCTCGCAATTCTTCAAATCGTGATCTAGGTAGTACCTTAGTAAATATATCAGCAACTTGGTTTTCAGTTTTGCAGTAAACCAGCTTAACTTCTCCATTTCTTTGCTCGTCTCTTAAATGATACAACTTGATTTTGAAGTGTTTTGGCTTGCCGTGGAACACAATATTAGAATATGGGCTTCCAACTCAAAACCAATTGGCAATGAGTGGAGAGCCTCATATCTTATATATACTAGAGAGGATCCTTTCCAATTTCCAATGTGGGATGTTATTCCCTAATACGCCCCCTCAAGATAATGGCTCTTTGGCTATTAATCTCGTATGCTCGGGGATGGATTAACGGTACCAGTATTGGGTCTGGGTTGTCGATAATTAGACCAACTACGGGTCGGATTGGGTTGGATAGCATGGATCGTGGGCTCTGATACCATATTAGAATATGGGTTTCCAACTCAAAGCCAATTGACAATGAGTGGAGATGGTCATATGTTATATATACTAGAGAGGATCTTTTCCAACTTCCGATGTGGGATGTTATTCCCTAATATACATAATCTTTAGAGATTGCAATTGCAGCTTGATTGTCAATAAAGATCTTTGTGGGTTCTGTTCGCTCCAGGTGCAGGTTTACAAGTAACTTTCTAATCCAAACAGCTTGATTGACATTATCATTGGGAGGTAAATATTCTGCTTCAGCTGTACTTTGAGCTATGACATCCTGTTTTCTTGAGCACCATGAAAACATTCCAGATCCAAAGCTGAAACAGAACCGAGTTGTATTTTTCATATCGTCTGTAGACCCTCCCTAATCACTGTCTGAGTACCCAATGAATTTGGACTTGTCTGAACTTGTAAACTTAATCCCAAACTGCAATGTTCCTTGTACCTGACGATTCTTTTAGCAGCTTGATAATGTATCTCACTTGCACAATACATAAATCTTGACAGAAGGCTGACTGAGAAAATAATATCCGGTCTGGTGGAAGTTAGCTACATTAAGCAACCAATCAAGCTTCTGTATTGTTGCTTATCAACTTTGTCTACTCCATCATCTTTACTGAACTTTTCTTCCACATTCATTGGCGTGTCAAAACACTTACATTCCTCCATTTGGAACTGTTTGAGAATTTCTTTAGCATATTTCTTCTGATAAATAAAAATTCCCTCCTCTCTTTGTTGAACTTCCATTCCCAAAGAATAAGTCATCAAACCAAGGTCTGTCATCTCAAATGTTTTGAGAATATCATACTTGAATTCCTGCACCACCTCTTCACTACTTCCTGTGACCAACAAATCATCAACATATATAGAAATTACCAATATATCTCCATCTTTTTCTTTTACGTAGAATGTTGATTCACTTGAGATTTTAGTGAAACCAATTTGCTGGAAAAATTCATCAATTCTCCTGTACCACATCCTTGGTACTTGCTTTAGGCCATATAAAGCCTTTTTCAACAAATACACTTTCTCTTCATGTCCTTTTACTTTGAACCCATCTGGTTGTTCTACATAGATTTGCTCCTCAAGAAAACCATTTAAGAAGGCTGATTTTACGTCCAAGTGACAAACTTTCCAAGAGTTTTGTGCAGCAAGACCAAGAATCATGCGTATCCTGTGTAATCTAGCTACCGGAGCAAACATTTCTAAGAAATCAACTCCATAAATCTGACTGTAACCCTTCACGACCAACATGGCTTTGTGTTTGTTTATCGAACCATCAGCGTTGTATTTGGTTCTATAAACCCATTTGACACCAATAACTTTTCTTCTAGTTGGTTTATCTACAAGCTCCCAAGTGCCATTTTTTCAATCATCCAGAACTCTTCTTTCATAGCTTCAATCCATTTGATTTCTTTCACAACTTCTTGATATTCAGCAGGCTCAAGCAGAGCAACATTGCATCTTTCATATATTTCAGATAAGGGGCGAGTACCTCTAACAGGAGTGTCGTCAATATCGTCTTCAGTTATATGCAGGACTTCTGATGTTCTTATTCCTGGTGTTCTTACCTCTGCAGCTTGATCCTCCCAGTCCCACTGTTTCTGTTCCATAAAGGTTACGTTCCTACTGAGGAGAACCTTTTTGTTTTGGGCTGATAGATCTGATAGGCTTTACATGTGTTGTTGTAGCCTACAAATGCACCTGATTCTGATTTTTTCTCCAGCTTATCCTTTTGCCTTGCAGGTACATGTGAGAAACAGACACAGCCAAATGTTTTCAAATTCACCAAAATTTGATTTGTATCCAAACCAAGCCTCATATGGTGTCTTCTTTTCAAAATCTTTTGTTGGTAAGCGATTTAACAAAAACACAGCCGTATTTGCAGCCTCAGCCCACAATTTATTCAGTAATTTCTTCTCAAATAGAAGACACCTTGCCATTTCCATGAAACTTCTGTTTTTTCTTTCACTTACTCCATTCTACTATGGAGTGTATGGTGCAGTGTATTGATGCTCAACTCCTGTTTCTTCACAAAACTTAGCAAATGTGTTGTTGGTGTATTCTGTTCCACTGTCAGACCTTAGAATCTGTATTTTTCACTTGCTTTGGTTTTCAACCCATAATTTGAACTTCCAAAATGTATCTGCTACCTCTGCTTTGGATTTTAGAAAGTATATCTAACAATATCTACTAAAATCATCGATGAGGAGAATGTAGTACTTACTACCATTCAGTGAAAGTGTACGCGTAGATCCTCCAATGTCAGTATGAACAAGCTGCAGCTTATTCTGTGCTCTCCAAGTCGTATGAGGAAATGGTTTTCTTATCCTCTTTCCATATTGACAAGCACTGCAGTCATTTATTCTTTCTCCATCATAAGAAGCCCTTTAATAAGATCATGTTTTTGCAAAAACAACATGTTTTCATGGTGAACATGGCCTAGCCGTTTGTGCCATAAATTGGTTGTAGTTGCTGTGCTTGGGTAAGCAACATGCTGCTCCTCCATGGGATCTAAGTAAAAACTCTTCCTCTTCAGTTTTACTTTGAACAGCTCACAACCTTTTGGATCTTTGATCGTGCAACACATGTCTTCAAAATACAGCTTCTAACTTTTCTCCAACAACTGCCCAACACTAAGAAGATTTTGATCAAGTTGAGGAATGTATAACACATCTAGAATGTATTTTACGCCCGTAGAACTCTGTATTGTCATAGTTCCTTGTCCTTTCATCTGTTCAGATTCTCCATTTCCTATCTTGACTCTTAATAGATCCGATTTTTCCAAAAATTTGAAAAACTCCTCATCGTTTGTCATATGATTGGTACACCCACTACCTATCAAGAAACTTTCATTTGTCGTTTTACTTGCTTCAAAACAGGAAGCAACAAAGAGGTGTTCTTCGTCTTCTTCAATTGTGGTATTGGCTTGTTCTCCATTCGGTGCCTTGCAAATGTTTGCTATGTGACCAAGTTGTCTGCATTGTCTGCATTTTATGTCTGGTCTCCAGCAACTGTAAGGTAATTGTGCTGAATGATACTATTAGATTAATGTAATCATACATATATACACGTAGAAAGCATAGTAAACTAGGTATTCGACATTTACAAATATATCCTTTCCTATACATCCCCTCAAGATGACGGTACATGTTGTGTCACGCCAATCTTGCTTGTTAATTCTTCAAAACGCGGTTTCGGAAGAGGTTTTGTCAATGCATTTGCAAGCTGAGACTTTGTTGATATATGAGTGACTTCGCGCCTTGGACTGTATTTTATTGCGGAGGAAATGGTAATCTAGTGCAATGTGTTTCATCCTTGAATGGAACACCGGGTTAGCACAAAGGTAGGTTGCCCCATGGTTGTCGCAATATATTACCGGAGATGTTGGCAAACAAATTTTCAGCTTAGTGAGTAGTGAACAGAGCCATGTTACCTCCGATGTAGTAGCAGCCACAACACGGTATTCTGCCTTTGTGGATGACCGAGCCACACCTGTTTGTTTTTTTTGAAGACCATGACACATGTGTGCTTCCAAAGTATACAACATATCCCATTGTAGAAACATAATCATCTGGATCACCTGCCCAATCCGCATCCGAAAATGCATGGAGAGTAGGATTGGAATGTGATCGAATGTAGATACCGTGCGTGATAGTCCCAACAAGATAACGTAGAACCCTTTTTCCGCCTGCCAATGAATATCTGTTGGACAGTGCATGAACTGAGAGAGTTTGTTGACAACATAACATATGTCTGGTCGAGTGAATGAGAGATATTGTAGGCTACCAACGATCACTCGATATTCCTTTGGGTCAGAGAGTCTTGTTCCTTGCATAGCAAGAGGTGTGGATACTTGTTTTGCATCTTCCATATTTGTTCTATGAAGAAGATTGAGAATATATTTTCTCTGGTTGAGATGCATTCCTTTCTTGTTGCGAGTAACCTCAACTCCGAGAAAGTAGTGGAGATCACCCATTTCCTTTAGTGAGAATTGAGCTGCAAGAGTATTTAGTAGGGTACTAATCAATTGCGGACTGCTTCCTGTGACAATAATATCATCAACATAGACGAGTATATAGGCTAAATCTGTTTCCCGTGAGTAGACAAAAACCAAAGTGTCTGCAACTGAATTTTGGAATCCAAGTCTGATTAAAAACGTCTTCAATTCCTCATACCAAGCACGAGGAGCTTGTTTCAATCCATACAATGCTTTTCTCAAACGACAAACATAGTTTGGATGTACTTTATCTTGAAAACCTGGAGGTTGAGAGACATAGACTTCATCAGTTAAATTACCTTGTAAAAAGGCATTGTTGATGTCGATTTGCTTGATCTCCCAATTCCTTCCCACTGCAATTTCAAGAACCAATCGAACTGTAGAAGTTTTAACCACCGGACTGAATGTTTCTGAATAATCCTTGCCAAATTGTTGATTAAAACCACGTGCGACGAGTCTTGCTTTATGTCTATCAAGTTTACCATTAGGTAGATATTTCAATGTATAAATCCATTTAGTTGGTATCACATTTTGCGTTGGAGATGGTGGCACCAGATCAAACGTATGATTCAGAACAATGGCATTGTATTCACTTGTCATGGCATTCCGCCATTGTTGATCTTTTAAAGCTTGGTGAAGAGTTCGTGGTTCTTTGTAATTCGATTTCATTGGTATTGCCGAGAGGTTGAGCTTGACTTTGGACTTGAGGATTTGACTCTTAACTCATGTTTTTATCGAATGATTGTTTTGTACCAGAGGCAGTGGTGTTTGCTCTGTATTGTGAGCTGAAGCCAACGAAGGAGAGCTGTTTATGTGGGCTGGTGACTATGTTTCGTGGTCTGGGCTTATTTGACCAGAATTAGGCCCAAGGCTTTGTTGGACTGAGATGGGTCCTATTTCTGGTGAGTTTTGGCCCAATAACTTTTGGCCTGCTCTAGAGAACAGTGTCGTTTGAGGAGACAAATTTGTGGATGGAATCGAAGATTGCAGAGGAGAGTTCGGCGATGATGGTGATTGAAGACTTACCGGCATCGGTGCAGTTGAAGGTTCCGAGAGCGGAGGCTGTTGCTGCGAAGACGGTGGGAGGATGAGCTGTATGCATGACGGAAGAGGCGTTGGCTGTGGAGTTTGAGTTTCAATCTCTTTGATGTGTGGTGATGGTGGTGGTGTTTGCTCAGCAATGGCGAATGGGAAACAGGTTTCGAGGAATTGGACATGGCGTGATGTGTAAATTCGACCGTTTTTTCTATCAAAGCAGTGATATGCACTTTGATGGAGAGAGTAACCAATGAAGACACAAGGAAGAGACCTTGTGGATAGCTTGTTTGGTGCATATGGACGAAGCCAGGGAAAACAAAGAGATCCAAAAACCCGGAGCTTCAAGTAATTTGGAGTTGTACCAAAAAGTTTTGCATACGGTGATACATTATCCAATGTTGGCATTGGTAAACAGTTGATCAGGTACACAACTGTTTGGAATGCATAAGTCCAGTAAATTGTTAGGATGCTTGCTTGAGTCAATAGAGTTAGACCCGTTTCGACAATATGCATATGCTTGCGTCCGGATACTCCGTTGTGTTCGGGAGTGTGAGGAGGTGAGGTGAGATGAGAGATTCCGTTAGATGCGAGAAAGCTTCTTAAGGTGATGTATTCGCCTCCATTATCAGAGTATAATGTACATATCTTGGTCTGGAATCTATTCTCGACGAGAGCTTTAAAAGTGATGAAGACGTCTTTGACATGGGACTTGGCTGCGAGGGAATATAGCCAGGTATATCTCGTGAAGTGATCAACAAAGATAACGTAATACTTGAACTTGACAATGGAAGGAGTAGGAGATGTCCAGAAATCGGTGTAAATAAGTTCAAGTGGTTTTGTTGATTGAAGAGTGTTGGTTGAAAAAGGTTGTTTATGAGTTTTATTGAGAAGGCAATCAGTACATTGAATAGGTGTATTGAAAGACTGAGAAACTGGAAGGGAGAAAGCTTTAACAATCGAGTTTAATATGGATAAGGAAGGGTGGCCAAGCCGAGAGTGCCAAGAGGTGAGTGTAGTCTTTGGGGATGGGGACACGTAGAATGTAGTGGGAGTGGAGGTTAGCTTCGGCCATACATACAACTCATCTTTAACCTTGCCTTGGAGCAGCGGGACATCTGTTCTGAGATCCTTCACCTGAAACGAATTAGGAAAGAATTTGACCAAAACATCATTAGCACTGCATAACCGGTATATCGACAGCAGATCCTTATGAACATTGGGTACATATAAGATATCACAAAGGGTTAATGGACGAGTTGATGTAGGGAGAATAGAGGAACCCGTTTGTGAGATTGGAATGGAGGACCCGTCAGCCATAACAACTTCTTCTCCACCCATATATGGTTGGTGAAGAGAAAGGTTGTTTAGATCAGATGTCAAGTGATGTGTAGCACCACTGTCTATAACCCAATTTGATGCATTGTGTAAAGGTGCTGCAGCAAAATGGGCTCTAGGTTGCCACGGTAAGTGTTGGTACTGTTGTGCTGGTGGCAGGGATGATTGCTGTGTGGTCATGAATTGCTGAAGTTGATTACAACGTCTTGCACTATGGCCAAAGATACCACAGATTTGACATTTTCCTTGGTAACCTCGCTGGTTTCTCTGCTCAGATCATTGTTGTGGATATGCTTGTTGTTGTTGCTGAGGATAGGTGTTATTATTTTTGGAAGATGACCGTGACTGACGTTGTTATTCTTAGATGAGGAGTTGTTCATGTATGAGACTGCATTTGCTGTGATGGGCGTAGGAGATGAGACAGACGATATGGTTTGGAGTTTCAACTCATGATTAATCAGCTTTTCATGAAGTTCAACCAATGAAGGTGGTTTATCTCGTCCTTCAATCTGATCTACAATCGTCTTATAGTCTTCAGGTAAGCCTTCTAGGATGAATTCAATCTGATCTTCCAGATCCATAGGTTTTCCCAATATGGCCAGCTGACCAAAACGAGTTCGAAAACCTTGTAGGTACTCTTCGATGGACTTTTGTAGTTCCCAATATGGAATTTGTTCCTTTTGTCCAATGCTTGATCTGTTAACGAAGTTGCTTGAGATGGCCTCGTGATGGTAGAGCGTAGGTGGCTGAGAGAGTCTCCCAGATCTCTGCCGATGTGTTTGTTGTGGCTAACAATGGTTGAATAGAATTTGAAATAGTACCTAAGATAGCACTATAGAGGA
This sequence comes from Lepidium aucheri, assembly GCA_900406435.1. Lineage (NCBI taxonomy): Eukaryota > Viridiplantae > Streptophyta > Magnoliopsida > Brassicales > Brassicaceae > Lepidium > Lepidium aucheri. The sequence continues at coordinate 29,644 of OVBA01002680.1, forward strand.
GTTTATCTTGTCTATTCCAGGCAAGATAAGTTGGATTAGATGCAGAACCAGTTGCAGTAGTGATTTGCTNGTGATTTGTACTGGCGGTGGTGGTGTCGATCCAGTGAGATATCCAGACAAACCATAGCCATCGAGCAAAGCATGGATCTGTCTGTTCCACATTAGATGGTTGGAAGCTGTCAGTTTTGTAACGTTCGTCATATTGACATTCAGCAATGTGGTGGATTCAGAGACAACCACGGTTTCATCTGAGGATACTGGAGATGTATTGGCCATGGGAGAAGAAAGAATGCGGCTATGAAGTTTTAGGTTATCAGGATTTCGAAAAATGCTCTGATACCATGTAAGGTAATTGTGCTGAATGATTCTATTAGATTAATGTAATCATACATATATACACGTNACATAGTAAACTAGGTATTAGACATTTACATATATATCCTTTCGTATAGCAAACATTACTAAACTAACGGCCACAAACTATTACACGTGGAATCTCCAAGTCCATTCCCTTCTTGATAGCTATGGCTTTCTTGGTTTTCTCGATGGTTCTACACCTCCACCAGAAGCCACCATACTCGTCGGTGATACTCCTGCGCCAAATCTGGTTTTACAGTCTCGAAACACCAAGACAAACTATTATACAGTAGTTTACTTGGTGCTCTCTCTGCTCTCATTCAGCCTCTCGTCTCCAAGGTCTCATTGCCGCTGACATCTGGAATACCCTCACTCAAACTATGCCAAACCTAGTCGTGGTCACGTTAAGCAGATCCGACATCAAATCAAATCGTGGTGTAAAAGGACCAAATCAATAGATGAATATATGCATGGACACACCACCATTTTCGATCAACTCACCCTCCTTGACAAGCCCATGGATTATGAAGATCAGATTGAACATGTTCTCAATATTTTGCCAATGAATTCGATAATATCACTGACCATATTGAAGGCAGAGACGTTGCACCTTCCTAGGTTGAAATTCATGAAATGCTACTAAATCATGAAGAAAAACTTCTCAGATCCTCTCATCACTCCGCTGAAGCACCAATCACTGCAAATCCTGCATACAAGAACAAACAATCTTCTGATCGTCAGTCCAAAATCAAATGGAACAATAATAACAATCAGAAAAGAAACAACAAGGAGTCATGGAACAACAACAACAACTCGTAGGTGAACCACATGCAAGATACTCGGAACAATAACAACAACAACACTCGTGGCTATCAAAGGAAATGCCAACTTTATGGTATTTATGGCCACAGTGCGTGACCCTATCCATAACTGTTTTCACACGCTACAGCAAATTGCTGCAACACCAATCCACCATGGCAAAAGCCGACAACAAATCTGTCAATGATGAATACATCTACCACATCGTCTAGCTGGCTTCTTGACAGTGGGGAAAAACATCATATGACCAATGATCTCAATAATCTTGTTTTGCATCAACCCTATGATGGCTCAGCTTTGGCAATTACAAATACTGGTTCCACCTCATTTCCCTCTTTTTCTAAACCCTTAAAACTGCATAATGTTCTCTGTGTACCTACAATTCACAAGAACCTTATTTTAGTAAATCGGTTATGTTGTTCTAATCATGGCTCTGTTGCAATGTTTCCGACTACCTTTCAGGTGAAAGATCTGAGTTCGGGGGTCCCGTTGTTCCGAGAAAAAGTCAGTAATGGTCTGTATGAGTGGTCAACCCTATCACCATCAACGTTTTATGTTGTGTCAATTTCGAAACCTTCAATAAAGGAGTCGCAATGTCGTCTAGGTCACCTAGCAGCATCGATTCTCAGCAATATTTTATCTCAGTTTTCTCTTCCACATTAAAATAAATTCAATTCCCATTTGTCTTATATTGATTGTGCTATCAATAAAAGCCACAAACAACCTTTCTCACATTCAACCATTACTACCACTCGCCAACTAGAAATAATTTTTACTGACCTAAGGACCTCCCCAATACTCTGTTGACAACTATAAATATTATGTTGTATTGATTGATTACCATACCCGATATTTGTGGCTCTATCCTCTCAAAATAAGTCCCAAGTCAAAGAAATTTTTCACCATTCAAAAATCTTGTTGAGAATCGGTTCAATAACAAAATCGGAACATTATACTTAGACAATGGTGGGAAATTCATTGCCCTACGCTCATTGCTAGCCGAAGCTAGAATATCACACTTGACCTCTCCACCTCACACACTAGAGCATAAAGGGATATTCGAAAGGAAACATAGACATATTGTCGAAATCGGACTCACCCTCATGACACATGCTAGTGTACCCAACTCCTACTGGACCTACTCTTTCACAGCAGCACAATACCTCATTAATCGCTTACCCACACCAGTCCTCAACATGGAATCACCGTTTCACAAATTGTTTGGGTCCTCGCCCAAGTACGCGAAGTTGCGTGTCTTCGGATCTCTATGTTTCCCATGGATTCGCCCTTATCAACACTACAATCTACAAAACCGCTACATACCTTGCGTTTTCTTGGGAAATGCAACAAGTCAAAGTGCTTACCTTTGTCTACATGTCCAGACAGGCTGACTTTTTGAACATTATTTAACGTATGTTTTTACTTTATTTGCCAAACTAGTCTTTTTATTTAAACTTGGAGATACACCGAACTACGCCCGGTATTGTTCAATATGTATGTGTTTTATAGTTTTTTTTAGAAATTTGTTTTTTTAAGTTTGATTTCTTGTTATACCATTAAAGAAATGAAGAAATATGAATAACATAATAAGTTAAGAGTAGTTTTATCAATTATTTTGGCAACTATGACCGGAGGGGAGTAAATTGAGTTTCCAAATATATTTTTCTGATGTAAGGCAAAACTAAACTTAGGCAAAACTAAAAACTAACAAAAAGAGGAAAAGATACAAACATGCATTTTTTTGAATTCTATCATAATTAGACACCATCACTGTGCAATCCCCACAACCACCTTTGCTGCAGCCCAGTTT